>PVHX01012610.1:0-23479 GCA_004024805.1 Geosciurus inauris
GTGCTGAGAATCAAACCCAGTGCCTCACACATGCTAGGCAAACACTCTGCCACTGAGCCACAACCCCAGCCCTGGGAAATAGTTTTTAAGGTGAAGAGGAGTGAGGAGACTTTGTTTCCAGTCTTGGCTGTCACTTTTCAGTGGTGTGACCTTGAACACGTTCTTTTACCTTTGTGTGTTTTAATTTCCTTATCGTTAAGTTGGTAACAGTGGCTTACTTCCCTCATGGAGCTGTTGTGAAAAGCAAGGAATGATATTTCATTCAACTTTTTTCCTCTTACAATTTAACAAACAAATAAAAAAAACTGGTCAACTGTGATTAAGAACTTTTGGGGGCTAGGATTGTGGCTCAGTGGTAGAGCGCTTGCCTTGCATGCATGAGGCACTGGGTTCGATCTTCAGCACCACATAAAAATAAATAAAATAAAAATATTGTGTTCATTTACAACTAAAAAAAATTAAAAAAATATTTTAGAAGTTTTGGGATTGGTAAGGGCTGTTTTAAGAGAGATTTAAAAGTTGCCTGGTTATTCTAAGCACCTGCCCAAATTGATAAATTAGATATTTATACCATATATGGCTACTTTTTGGTTCTTAAACTTAGATACACTGGAGTGGAATTTGCATGTTTGAGGAGAAGTTGTTAAAATTAAAAAAAAAAAATCTGTTGATTATTAATTGGATTCAAGGGGAGAGGAAAATTTGAAGTATTGTACTCTTTCACTGTAGTCAAAGTTGAATTGTGGGTTTTGAAACAGGCCTGAGACCTCCAGGGCACAACTGGAGTGATAGTTTCTGAAATAATGAGTGGAGTTATTTGTGCTGGGAGAGATTAGCCAGCCTTCTACCTCCTGGGATCTTTCAGGAAGAAACTGCTCTTGAAAAGAGAGGAGGGAAACTTGAGGCTGTTGCCAACAGCTTCACTGCTGCTCTCTGCATCCGGCCCTCCCCCAGCCTCTTGCTCTCATCCTTATGGCTCCATTAGAAAACCTTAGCCAATCAGTTCCCATTGGTCTCTCCCAAGCCCCTGCTTCCTTCTGCCCCTCCCTGCCCTGAGCTTATTTTAGACAGTCCAAGCTGGAAGATACATCAGCAACCACTGAGGCCACCCCCTCTTTAATAGGCCTGGACACAGAGTCCAGGGAGGAGGGGATGGCTTTTGTTTTGGGGATGTCATCTTCCCAGGGTAGACATTCCTCAGAACACCCTGATTTGAGCTACATTTCCTCAGCTATGGGTTTTTTTTTTTTTCCCCTAGAGAGGTATAGGAACTGTTCCAGAGCCTATATTATGGAAGGGACTTGGAGATCAGCTAATCTTACCACTTTCTTTGGCTGGTAAGAAGACTGAAACCTGGAGAAGAGAAGCAACTTGCCTAGTGTAGCGACAGAGCCAGAATTCTTAAGACATTGTCCTTTCTCCTACTCCTGGCCAGGGTCTACAGCGGCTATGCCATGAGCATATCATGAGGGCACTAATGTCAAGGATGATAATGTTGCAGTAGGTTTGAGGCAGAGCAGTTCCTTGCCTTTGTCTCATCCCTGGAATTCAGAGTGATCTGGGTTAAGTACTAAGCCACAGTTTGTTATTACTTGTCATCGTGTCCTACAGTCTGGGCCCCTGTTCACAGGGTGGCATTTTCCCTCAGCCTTTGTGTGCATTTCTCTGTGTACATATGGATACAGATATGCTTTTAAAACTGAATTGTGTTCATGTATTTGCATTTTTTTTTCCTGCTTAGTAATATCTCAGAGCTCTTCTCATGGTGTTACATATAAATATATCAATATTGTTTTGCCTGTTGGACCATTAAGGATGTGCTGTTAAATTAACCCAGTCCCTTATTGATGGACATCAAGGTTACTGATGCATTTTGCTGTTATAAATAGTGAATGTTTCAGCATACAGTGTTATAAATGTTTTTGGGCATGTGTGCGTGCGTGCACAAATGCAAGTATTTCTCTGGGGGAAGATACCTAAAAATAGAATGTCTGGGTTGACATCAAGTGCATTAAAATTTTTTTTATAGATACCACCAAATTGCCTTCCAAAAAAGGCTGTGTCATGACATTTCCAGGACTGGATATTATGAAATGATTTAATTCTTCAATAATTTCTCAAATTACCAATGAGTTTAAGCCTCTCCTTATAATAATATTTGGGTGTTTTTGTTTCTTTTGTGGATTATTTGCTTGTTTGTCCATTTTTCCATTGATTCAGCTTTCCTCCTATTCCCCATTTATTTGTATATGTTTTAGGTCACTGGAGTCTGTGGACTGTTTTTTTGTAAAAGGCAAGATAGTAATATTTTAGCCTTTGTGGGCTATATGATCTCTGTGGCAACTATGCAGCTTTATCATCATGGTACAAAATGAGCTGTAGACAATACATAAACTAATGAGTATGGCTATGTTCTAGTAAAACTTTATTTACAAAAATAAGCAGTTGGCAGGATTATGCCTGTGAGCCATACTTGGTCCACCCTTCTCTAGATAGAAATTTGTTAAATATGACAAGTATTTTTTCTAAGTGTCATTTGTCTCTTTATGTGTGGTTGTGTTTTTCTTTTCATGTGAAACTGGGGATGCAGTTCAGTGATAAGAGTATGTGCTATATGCACGTACAAGTCTTTGGGTTCAGTCCTCAGCTTCAAAGTAATACAATAAGATATGGTGAATGTAGTTAAATCTCTGTTATCCTTTATAGCTTGCAGTTTTAATCTCATGTGTAGGAAGGCCTTCTTGCTAAAGTTTATAAAATAGTCACTAATATTTTCTTAGTTATTTTATAGTTATTTTTATACTTAGCTTTTAAAATTTATCAGACTTGCTCTTTAGGAAAGTCATTGTGGCTAGAGGCAGAAGAACTAGTAGAGGCTGTGGAAATAGTCCAGGTAGATTGTTATAAAGGTCTTCTCCAGACCAGTGCTGGGAGATGATTATGTTGGGAATAAGGTGTTATGGTGGAGTAGAGGTGGAATTGAAGAAAGGGGTGCATAGAAGCGCCTGCAACACAATATTGAGGATAACAGATTTGGAGTAGATGTGGGGGATGGGGAGGGGCCAGATCTACTGTGGTATATTTGACCTTGTAGAGGTGAATGCCCATTGTAGTACTTTGTGGAGTGACCCACTCAAAAAGTAGGAGGTGATGGTTAGGGCTTAAGTGAGGGTAGGGGCCAGGGTTGGCTGAAGTCCTAGGAGTGAGTGTGACCACTCAGGAAAAAAAGAGCAAGCTAAGGGAATCCCCCTGAGATGGGCCTACAGAAGACAGGGAGGACAGAGTCAGCTGGGAGGTGGATCAGAGGTTATTGATGGTTAGTGGCAGAGGCAGGTCTGGAGTACAGGGTCCTCAGCCTCCAGCCTGGGTGTGGGTTTCCTGGGTTCACAGTGGGTGTTGACTTGAGGGGGTGTCTCATTCTCTTCTCTTATTGTGGAAGGAGCCACTGCATTTGAATTGCATTCTAGTCTCATGCCTTTCCTTGGTTCATCATGGGACTGGGCTGGGTCTTTTCCTTCCTGAGGCCTCAGTTTTCCCATCTGGTAATGAACTTGGGCTTGATCTTTCTGTGACTCTGTCTTCATGATTTGATTCTGCCCTCACTGTGTCCTAACTGTACCTCACTACCTTGGCTACGGGGATCCTTTATATAGATGGGTAGGCTAGGACCAAGTCTCAGTGAAGCATTTCATCAGGGGTACCTTTGTGATATTCTTAGAAGCTCCAGGACACAGAACTTTTTTTTTTTTTTTATCTAACTTGGCATTTATTTCAGAAGCAACGTATCATGCTCACCCTTTCTAGAAGATGTGTGATCTATATGTGGGTTGATGTGTTCTTTGGCAGGGGATGTGTCAAAAATCCCAGACACACAAAATTCTATTACAAATGACCAACAAACACATGAAAAGATGCTCACTGTCATCAAGAAAGTGCAAATCAAGACCACAATGAGCGCTGGGATTGTGGCTCAGGGGTAGAGTGCTTGCCTCTCATGTGTGAGGCACTGGGTTCGATCCTCAGCACCACATAAAAATAAATAAAGATATTGTATGTCCATCTACAACTAAAAAAAAAACCCCACAATGAGATACCACTTCATACCCATTAGGATAGCTAGAATTCTAAAAACAGAATTTACCAAGTGTTGGTGATGATGTGAAGAAATCTGAACCCTTGTGAATTGCTGTAGGAATAAGATGTTGCAGCCATTGTTTGGTGACTCCTCAAGAAGTTAAACAGAATCACCAGGAAGCTAGCAATTCCACTCTGAGGTATATGCTTAGAAGAATTAAAACCACGTATGTTCAAACCAGTACTTACATGGGAATGTTCCTGAGAACACTATTCAAAGTAGCCAAAAGGTGGCAACAATCCAGATGTCCATCAACAAATGGATGAGTGGATAAATAATTTGCAGTGGAATGTCACTTGCTCTAAAAAGTCATAAAGTACTAAGACATGCAACCACATGGATGAACCTTGAGAACATGATGCCAAGTAAAAGAACCACACACAAAAGGGCATATAGTGTATGATTCCATTTAAATGAAATGTCGAGAATAGGTTAGTTCATAGAAACAGAAAGCAGATTAATGGTTGCCAGAGGCTGAGGGAAGGGCAATGAGGAGTGACTGCTAATGGGATTGGGGTTCTGTTTTGAGGGTGATGAAGTGGTTTGGAACTAGATGGAAGTGCTGGTTGCACAACATTATGAAATATACTAAATGCCACTGAATTGTTCATTGAAAATTGTTAATTTTATATTCTGTGAATTTTATTTCAATAAAAAAACCAATAATCACTCCACACACACACACCCACATCTATCTTCTGTTCCTTGTTTTACCTGGAGAGAATATCTGATTATTTCTGGAATCTAGACTGGAGATTAGAAATTGTTTCCTTAAAGAGCCAGGCAGTAAATATTTAAGGTTTTGCAGGCTAACAGGCAAAGTTGAGGCATTTATGTAGGTACTTACAGAGCCATTTAAAAATATAAATGCTATTCTTGGTTTCAAGCCTTAAAAAAGCAGATGGTGGGCTAGATATGGCATATGGTTGTAGCTTGGCAACCCCTGGCTTAGACCAGTCCTGTCCAATAGAACTATAGTGGAAGTCACAAATATAATTTAAAACTTTGTAGTTGCCTTGTTAAAAAGTAAAAAGAAACAGGTGAAATTAATTTTATATTTTCTTTGACCTCATATATCCAAAAATAGTGTCATTTTAACACATAAAAAAGCTATATTTAGTGAGGAACTTTGGTCAAAGGGGAGGGAGGGGGGAGGGGGCAGGGGGGCAGTAAAGATGGTGGAATGACATGGACATCATAGCCCTAGCTTCATGTATGACTGTGTATATGATGTGATTCTACATCACATACAACCAGAGAAATGAAAAGTTGTGCTCCATCTGTGTACAGTGAATCAAAATGCATTCTGCTATCCTGTATGCCTAAGTAGAATAAATAAAATAAATAAATAAATAAAATATTTTTGGCCAAAAAAAGGTAAATTAGGGGCTGAGGTTATGGCGCAGTGGTAGCATGCCCGCCTAGCATGCATGAGGCACTGGGTTCGATCCTCAGCACCACATAAAAATAAAATAAAGACATTCTGTTCACCTACAACTAAAAAATAAATATTTTTTTAAAAAAAAGGTAAATTACATGTATCACATGTATAATGACACTTTACCACAAATTATATTATCAAGCATCTACTAAAAATAAAGATGTTTCCCTATGTTAAAAAAAAAAAGCATTTTTTACCTTAGGACACAGTTTAGTTCAGTTGAGACCAGCCCACCTTCCCATTTGCCAGCAGCCATATGTGGCCTATACCTGCAGTCCTGACCCATAACTGGGAAGGCTGTGCTAGTCACCACTTTTTTTTAAAAAATATTTATTTTTTTAGTTGTAGGTGGACAGAATATCTTTATTTTATTTTTATGTGGTGCTTTATTTTATTTTTATGTGGTTATTTTTATGTGATCCAACCCAGTGCCTCATGTGGGCTAGGCGAGCACGCTACCACTGCGCCATAACCCCGGTCCTGTGCCAGTCACTTCTTTCTTTTTCTGGCTTCCTCCATGGTGGTGTCCTGCAAATGGCCCAGGATTGGAGACTTCTGAGGTGCTGGTTCTCTCAGACCTATTGCTTTTGTTTGTGCCCCCCATCTTGCCAACTTTGAGGTTTCTTTCTGTGAATATGGCATCTTCTTTGGTGACTCCTTTCAATGTGTTTGGAAGTTCTCTTTGGGATATGGGCCCTGCCCTTGTCTAGGCGCATGGTTTGGGGGCAGAACAGGAGCTTTCTAACAGAACCAAGCAGGATTGTCCCAGGACCACTCTGTGGGAGTGAGTTTGGGTGACAGGCTGCTGGTGTATGTAGTCTTTTGTGCCTCCCCCTCAACCCCATATCACCTGCCAGATGACTATGAAGTCTTCCATGGCTCTTAGCTCTTCTGTGTTCCTCTAGTGTTTGAAGGTTGCCTCGTAGTGTTGCTAGCCTATTACTTGACCTTTCCCTCTGAGTTGTTTTCCTTGTCATGCAGAAGGACGGCAGTCCTGAGACCTGTGTTCTCTTCTTGGAGTGACAGTGCAGGGTGACCCAGCAATGTCACTCCGGTTCCCCCACCTGTGAAGTAGGTTCCCACTTTCTGTTCATTACACGGTGTGCCCATGGAACCATGGATTTTCTGAGCACCTCTGCTCTTGGCAATTAATACTGGAAGTGTGCTGGTGTCCTCTATTGTGAGGAGGAGCCTTTGGGTCATCTTGTGACTACTAGGACCCTCATGCTGTGTAGCTGAAATCAAGCAGTTTGATTTCAATGTTTTTCTTTAAACTGTTCCCCAATCTGCCATTTAGTCTTTTTTTTTTTTTTTTAATATTTTTTAGTTGTAGATGGACACAATATCTTTATTTTATGTGGTGCTGAGGATCGAACCCAGTGCCTCACGCATGCGAAGCAAGCGTTCTACCACTGAGCCACAATCCCAGCCCCCCCATTTAGTCTTAAAGAAAGGAGCAAGCCCTGCAGCCAGGAAGAAGGAAGCATATCCTACTGCTCATACCCCTTGCTGTGTGGGTGGAGCAGGGCCAGGTGCTCGAGCATTGGATGCTAATTTGGAAGCTTTAGACCTAAGCAAACAGACCTTTCTTTTATCCTGGGAAACTTGTTCTCCAGGCTATCCTTTCCCATCTGAATGACACAGTTGGACCAGTTCAATGGTTTTCAGGCTTTCATTAACTTTGGAGCCTTTTACTGGTACAAAAATTCTATGTATGACACCAGAAAAGCAACAGGATTCTGGGTGATGGGTGAAGCCTGGAATTCTGCCTCCCACCAGGGGCCTTGGGTCGTCTGGGGGTGGGGGTGGGGGCAGGTAGTGGGGCAAGTTTGAAAACTGCCCAAGATTTTGTGTTTGTTCCAGTTTCAGCACTTGAAGCAATTTCCACAGCTGCTTTGGGATGGAACTACCACTGTTCTTCACCACTCCCATAGCATTATCCCTGTCTTTGGGGGTGAGAGAGCCTGGTGGGTTGATTTGCTGGCATTTTGTCTCTAGAGGCCGTAACTGGAATCTTCCAAACCACTCACTGGTTTTCTCAGTCAAGGTCATCCTAGTTCACATGAAACCGCAGCCTGGTGTTTGCCTGGAACCTGTAACCCTTCCAGCTTCTTTTTCTCTTGGGGCTCAGCTTGGAGGTTGCACGTTGCAGTGGACAGTGGCCTTTTCTGATGTCAGGGCAGTTGCAATGACAGTCTGCACACAGATGGGCCTATAGCATCCCTCTGAGCCTCCACATACTGAATCAAATGTTGGATCCCATAATCTCACACAGGCCTCAGGAGCCAGCAGGGTTGGTGACAGCATGGTCCCTTGGCAGAGAAGGGGGTCATTGAATTTCAGAAAGTTTGAGTTACCCACCCAGGATCACCAAGCTGCTCCATAATGGGGCTGTGATACAGAGCTTGCTTTCACAAGACTCTTAGACCAATCTTCACAAAATATATGAACTTGCTTCCCCGCCATTGGGAGGGCCACTTGGACTTATAAACTTGGTACTGTTTTTGTCTGGTTGGGGCAGATTGGTGGTAGGGAGCTGTTGTATTATAGAATAAATTGCAGCTGTTAGCTCTTAGCCCTAGGAGAAAGGATCTGCTGTGCTGCCCCCCCCCCCCCCAATTAAGCAGGTGAGGGATTGTCTCTACTTAGCAGATGGAGCAGCTGAGACTGGAGAGGTTCAGTGACCTGTCTAGGTCACAGGAAGGCCAGCATGGGTTTTTCCAAAGTCCTGTTTGGCCTCTGTGTCCCTGATAAGGCTAACCTTTGCTATCAGGAACAGGGCCTGGCCCTAACTTGGATTCCTTAGTTCTAGGGTGTGTGTCTGTGTGTATGGGTGGTACAGGGCGGTGCAGTCTATTGCCCAGGCCTCACCTCTTCTCAGCCATAGGGAGCCATATGTCCCTAATACAGACTGCTGGCCTGTGGCAGTGACCACACCTTTGGTATAGCCCCGAACAGGAAGCACTGTTTTTTTCTCCTGAGAGAGGAATTCAGAATCCAGAAATAGCCATGTCCTTGATCTCCCACAAATTCTGAAGCACAGGTTTTAACCTAGGAGGCTCTGTGGTACACTTTCCACATGCAATTTCTTACCTCTTCCTGGTCCTGCTCATAGCTGAAGGGGCCATGAAATTGGAAGCAGCTGAGCCAGAGAAAGGGACCTCGTATTTAGGGATCCCTGGTCCATACCCAGTATCTTCTCTGTCAGGACTGGGTGAACCGCTAGGGGCGTGGGAGCTTCAGGGCCCCATAGGGTCTAGGTGCATGCGTGGCTTATGGCTTGGGGATGTGCTCTGACCTAGAAATCTGGTACTCCTACATTTCATTTCAATGTGCTAGGTAAAAGAATTGGAATAGGGGAGAACAGAGGCTTTCAGCTCACTTTTGGATTTACATCCAGCATTTTCCATGCTCATTGAGCATTAGATATCTCTAATGCCCTCATCTGAGACTAGGGGTTATAACAACATCCATCTTTGGGTGCTGATGAAGATTATGGAAGATGTAGGCAAGAGTCTCATCAGCTGTAGGATACATAGGAAGAGCTGAGTTCATAAATACTAAGTCATATAGTGGGTGCCCAGTAAATGGGGTACGTTTTGCTAGCATTGACCATACAGCATGAACCTCTATGTGGAATATGGGCCCTGCCCTTGGGTCACACTCATTGTGTCAGTCTGACATTTGCTCTTGAAAGTCCACTGTGGCTGGGCCAACTGGGGCAGGTGCCATGCAGAGAGTGGTTAAGTGTCCCCGGAGCTAAACAGAGGATGGGATATTCATGTTAGAGGGACTTTGGGGATCTTGAGCTCCAAACTGAAGTTAGAGTTGAGAAAGTGGGTCCAGTAAGGGGACCTGCTACCATGATTTTGTGGGAGAGTTGGCTCTCAAACCTCTGTTTCTGTCTACCTCCAGCCCATCAAACAAAAGCCCCAAAGTCCAGCCATCTCCCCATATGAAGTTCCTATGTTAGCTCCACAGGGACTAGAAGGGCAATCAGTTTGCTTGTGTGGGTCTGGTTTTCAGAACATGTAAGTATAAGGGTTGAACTAGATTTAAGAATTTTTGGATGGTAGGATGCAAAGGGGCAGTGCTCCATCAACTTGGGATTTAACCTCAGAGGTGGCTTCAGCCCAGAGAAGCAGATGACACAGGTCCTGTGAAGGGCACAGACAGATCCTCACTTCAGAAATGGCTCTACAGGGAAGCATGTGAGTTATTATAGGTGAGGTGAGAGAGGATCCAGCAAAGCTGAAGCCAAACTCACCCTGCTAGTGTCCCCCTGGAGAACTGTGCAGCTTTTTTTCAGGTGTCTGGAAAGCCAAGACCTGGGTGAAATGACTGAGGAGTATAGCAGAATAGCCACACCTGGGTCTCATCCCAAATTGCTGGCTGGGTAGGAGATCTGGCCAGGGTGTGTCATGGCACTCTGGGTCCAGTGTTGAGTTGGTCCCCCCATTGGTAGGCAGGTCCTTCTGACCTGTCTTCCCATAGCCTTTACAAATCACTGTTCTTAGAGGGAATGGAGCCTTTGCCGGGGAAACTTACAGACAGTTCGAACAAGTAGAAGCCTCTCTTTTGCAGAACCTGGGAAGGCTTTTCTCACAGACAGACAAATGTCACCTGGGCCGACAGAGCCTACTTCTTCCCAGCTGCACATCTGCCTTCCTGCCTGGAAGCCCGTGAGTTTGGACTTCCTCTTCCTGGAGGGCTCAGCTGGCTCACATGTCCATGAGCCTCCTGTGGTGCGGAGGTTTTCCTGGACTAAATTTGCAGGGGCAGTTTGCATGTTCTGGGATTATTTGTTGGCATGTACTGGTGGTGTTATTCTTAGCTAACAGAAATTACTCTGTGCCAGTTCACCATTAACTCATTTACATTCACAGCAGCCTCATAGGTAGAGAGATAAGCCCAGGGGCAGTACACTGTTAGTGGGAGAGCTGGGTGGAGGCCTCCATACTTTCTGTCCTGTAGACTGAGAGGGGCTCAGGTAGGCCTTCTGACCTACTGGGAGGCATGTGTGCTGGGAGGAGTGGGGCTGGAGCCTGGGATTTGGGCTGTCCTTGTCTAGACTTCCTGTCTCTCTTTCCCTCCTCATCCCACTCTCCTGCCCTACCTGTTTCTTTATGGGAAGGGCAGCTTTTTATGGAACAAGGCATGACTTCTCTGCAAAGCTGTTGTTGCCCCATGAGTTTGTCCCCACACATACTCCAGCATTCCTCCTTTTGCCATGAATGGTATCATGTTCCAAAAATCCTGTAGTCATGGGCGTGCTGTCAAGACCAAAAAGGGAAGAGATTTTTTAAAATGTTCCCCTAACCCCGACTCTAGCTGCTGGAGTCTAGGGAGGAGACCAGGCAGGGGCAGGGCTTGCAAGGCCTCATGTGGGCAGAGGGGTGGAGGGGAAGATGAACATGGCTAGCAGCCTCCATCCTGCCCTCTCTGTGCTCAGGGTGCTGGGAACTGCTGTGGGTTTTATTTTTGTTTGTGTTCTTTGAGGTGAAATTCATGACATAAAATTAGCTATTCTAAAGTGTACAATTTGGTTGCATTTAGTACATTCACAGTGTTGTGAAACAGCCACCTTACTCTAGCTGAAAACATTTTATGTGCCCCAGAAGGATACTCATGATTATGCAGTCACTCCCTACTCCCTGTCCTCAGGCCTCAGCTACTATGCCTCTGTTTTCTATCTCTGGATTTACCTATTCTAGAAATTTCCTTAAAATGGAATAATATAATATATGACCTTTGGTCTGGCTTCTTATACTCAGCATGTTTTGGGGGTTCATTTGCCTAGTGGCACAGATCAGAATTTTATCCTTTTTATGGCTGAATAATTTTCCATTGTGTGGATGTACCACATTTTGTTTGTCTATTTCTCAGTTGTTGGACATCTGGGTTGTTACCACTTTTTGGCAAACAGGAAGAGTGCTGCTGTGAGCATTCACAATCTGAAAATCACTGATTTATTGCAATCCTTGCATTAGTAATTGTAGTAGAATGAAATATCTTATGTATACTAAAGAAGATAAGTAGCATATGTATGCTAAGATAAGTAGCATATGTCAGAGCATCTTTTGATGGTATCTGGGATGCCATCTTTTCCCTCAGAGGTCCTCCTGAACTGTTAATGGAGGTGGGAGCTGAGGCTCAGGCCTGTGAGCCCTGCATTGTCCTTCAAGTGACAGTTGTGCAGTTCTGGGAAATGTGGGACAGGTCCACATTCCAGTGGGTGCCCTGCATTTCTGTCTCCCAATCGTCCCATGGCTGGGGCAGTGGTCCCTGTGGCACAGTTGAGATGCTTTGAACCTGCAGTGTGTCAGTCCCCTGTAGCAGGTGGGACCCAGGGGGTGCTCCTTGACTATGGGAGCAGGTTCTGCCTCTACTGGGCCTTTTCCCCAAGGCACAGGCTGAGGCTGAGGTTGGCATCTTGGGGAGGAAGGTTGTCCAGTTCACCTGTGCCTAGGAGCCTGTTTGACTTCCACTTAGACAGTAGGTAACACAACTGCTGGGAGCAAGTCTGGGTTAAGATATCACCTTATAAGGCAGTGCTATCATGTGGAAAGGACTCTGAGTAGAAACCAGGGGTGGTCATAAAAGCAAGTTTGTGTTTGGGCTAGCAGGAATGAGACAAGTGTGGTCAGAGAGGCAATTCTGGGTAGCTAGTGGGGGAGTGGTTGGGTAGGTCAGCGTTTCTCAGACTTTGGCATCTGGACCCCTTTACACTCTTGATTATTGAGGCTGTCAAGGGCTTTTGTTTATATGAATATGTCTCTTGGCATTTACTGTATTAGAAATTAAAATGGAGACATTTAAAGACACTTATGAATTCATTTAAAAATAACAAATCTAGCTGGGCGTGGTGGCGCAAGCCTGTAATCCCAGCACTTAGGGAGGCTGAAATAGGAGAATCGCAGGTTCAAAGCCAGCCTCAGCAACGGGGAGGTGGTAAGCTATTCAGTGAGACTCTGTCTCTACACAAAATAGGGCTGGGGATGTGGCTCAGCGGTTGAGTGCCTGAGTTCAATCTCCAGTACCAAAAAAAATAAAAAATAAAAATAACAAATCTGTTTAGTGTTCATATAGGTAACATGAATTCTGAAAAATAACTTTTCTAAACTAAAAATAGTTGGCTGGGAGGAGTCACATTATTCTACCTTTCTGTTAATTGCTTTAATATCCGTCTGATGAAAGGCAACTGAATTCTCCTAGCCTCTGCAGTCATCCTTTTGCAATATCAGGTCCTGCAGCTTTTGGGCAAGCTCTGCTGTATACTTGTGAACCATTGAAAGTGAAAAGGGCAGTGGTGCCTTAGCATTTTTATAAAAATAGTTTTGGCTCATGGATCCCCCAAAGGACATCAGAGACTCCTACACTTTGAGAACTGCTGGTCTGGCTCAGGCTAGGCTCTATGCTTGAAGACCCCACATACCTGGCATGCAGCCAAGCCCCTTCCAGCGTGGATTTGATGAGGGTGCAGTGTGGATAGAGACCTGAGTGAGGCATCAGGCAGGTGGGTACAGGGCTGATAGATTGGCTCAGGACACTGAGCAGTAGTTGTGGATGGGTGCCTGTTGGTGGTTGGCATGCTCTGAGCTGGTGCATTCTTCCTTCCTCCCTCTAACCCACTGCCTCTGCTCAGTGGGTTTCCTGGGGCATCAGTGAAGTGCAGGTAAGGTCTTAGGCTCTCAGGAAAGGCTGTACATGAAAACAGATAGAAGTCCCAGAAGTCCACGTGTTATATGACTCCACTTACATGCAATATCCAGAATAGGCAAATCTATAGAGATAGCAAGTAGATTAGCAGTAGTCAAGGACCAGAGTGGGAGAGATGGTAGGTTTAGGAAGTGATTACTAAAGAGCACACTTTTCCTTTTTGGGGTAATAGAAATAGTTCTAAAATTGCCTGTGGTGATACTTGCACTATAAACCATTGAACTGCAGACCTCAGATGGGTGAATTGTATGCCATGTGAAGTATATTTCCAAAAAGTTATTATAAAAATACCCCAAATATTTACCACCCTATTTTTGCTTTGGACTCATATTCATGTTTTGCCAAACCATCATAGGAGGACCCTGGTTTAGGGACAGTTGGACCTATGATTTTTCAACTTTACATTGTTTATAGGTGTTGATGGTATATTCAACATTCTGTTTTTCACATTCACTATTCATTACATTCATGAGCAATTCAATACTTTATGATAAAATAGGCTCTGCTTTTGCCCAAATCTGTGGGCTAATGAAGTGTTCTGAGCATGTTTACAGTAGGCTAGGCCTAACCCTGGCATTTGGTAGGTCAGGTGTATACAATGAATTTTCAACTTAGAGTATTTTCAGTTTATGATGGTTTTATCAGAGTATAACTTCATCATAAGTTCAGGAACATCTGTATTTGACATGCCTTTATTCCATGTCCTCCTGTCATTTTCTGTTTGACATTTGCAACTAATGTGCAGCTAAAGCTACAGATACCACTTCTGTCACTTCTGGTTCCCAGGAGTACAGTATATGGTCATGACATTGGCCTGCCCTGCCGTACTCACTTATGTGTGGGTTCATGTGTCACATACACACGCAGAACTTGAGTTCAGCTGTGTTGAGTGATCAGTGTGCAGAAAACTTCTGTGCTGAGCTGTAGTCATTGTCTTATTGACTGTGGCTAGGTGTCTTTGCTTCCACTCTTACTGCTCCTGACCTGGTGGAAGGGTTGGGGCCCTGTGGTAGCTCTGGGGGAGTGGGCCTCTTGGGATGTTCCCTTTCTTCCTCAACCTCTAGGCCCCCTGTTGACTGGAGGGATGGGCCCATCACCATCTGCATGCTGACTGGGCTCCTTGTCAGTTTTCGCAGGCTCATGTCCCTTGGCTTCATTTCTGAAGTTTGTCCTTTGCTTCCTCCCACAGAAGTCTCCTAAATGCTCCTGGTGCCCAGTTCCTGTCTCTGTACTTCACCTTATATGCCTTTGTTTTGGCTCAGTGGCCTTATGATCTTTGTATCTAGGAGCTTTGTCTTGGACTTCAGTGGCACATGTTGGAAACTGTGAAGGACAGAGAGAGGCAGCTATTTGGGGGAGGTGAGCAGCCTGCAGGGACAGGAATGGGCACAGCCATTCTCCTGAGTTCTGGCACCAGAGATCCTGGGGTAATTATTAGGGCCCTTTTCATTCGCTGGAGCATCCCAGTTTGTGTGGTATGTGACCTGAGTACACGACATATGAAGCTCTGAAGTAGATAACTCACTGGTCCAATTTCTCCCCAGAGCTGGGTGCAGGTGGTAGCTGGCGCTTAGGCTCCATGATGTTATACAAATGGGAAAGGTTCCTTCGAAAGAAGAGCTCAAGTTCTGTGTCAGCTTCCCGGACTCCTGGGACTTCTGGACAACCAGCCTTGCTGGATGGAGGCTGCCACTGTGGGAGGAGGTCTGGTTGGCTCATGCACAGTGTTGACTGCAGGGCTCCTTCTGTGTACTCTCACTGGTGATGCACTTTAGGCCCATGAAAGCCCTGAGCCCTAGCCTAAAAGTCCCCAGGGTTTGACCTCAGCTGCAAGGGAAGAGAAATGCTATGCTGGTCAGGCCAAGACCCCCCACGCCACCTCTAAGGATGTCCCACTTGGGAATGAGAACAGGTCTGTGCAAGTGGCAGCCTTTACCTTCCAGCTTTCACCTTGGAAGAGACATGCAGAGGTCAGAGGTATGTCTGGTGGTTGAGGGGCAGGCTGTGGAGCCTGGTGGCCTCTGTTCTCATTCTGCTTCTGCAACCTCCTAGCTTCATGGCCTTTGACAGGCCACCACATTATTCCTCTTTGTGCTTTGATTTCCTTGGATGTTGAGTGGAGGCAGTGATGGTACATACCTCATAGGTTTGTTTTGAAGATTTAAAATACATGAATATAAAGTGTCTGGGACAGTGGTAGGACAACAGGGGATGAAGAAGTGGGGAGCAGCCCAGAGGTGACCAAGAAAGGAAACCATGGGCCTTTTAACAGTGTCTCCCCCTCTCCCACCGCCCACTGAAGTGGAGGTATATCCTGCCTGCTGGTGAAGAGTGATCTTTCTCACTTGGAAGCCAATCTTTCTCCTGATCACATGGCCCTGTGTTCTGATGCTGTTGAATCACTTGTAGAGCCTGCAACATGCTTCTGAGCATCTCCATAGTGGCCCATCCTTCCCTGCTGCCTTCATAGACAGTTTGTAGGTCCTGGAATCTTGTGCTGGCAGGTGGTAATGGTGCTCTTTGGATCCAGAATTTACATGGCTGTGAAGCCGCAGGGCAATACTTTTAGGAGCTCAAGACCTTGGGAATGATGCTTAGATAGGAGTTCCAGTACATGGGTTGGTCTGTGTAGCATTGTGGGGACAAGCCTGTGGTCTCTCAAGGGGTCTGCAGTGCTGGCCAGTCCTGGCCCTGGAGGGTTAGTGCTACAAGAGAAGCCCCTCTGGGCACTGCCCCTGAGTGTGTGCTCACTCCACTGACAGAGGCATTTGGGCCTATAGCTTTTTTGAGAATTGTCCTTCCATGGGTTCATGGGTTTAGAGCCATCTGGTACTCCCACTGTCCATCCGGGTGGCCACAGGACATGGTGAGGTCTTGGCAGGGTAGGACCTGAGCCCAGACCTTGGTGTTGCTCACATCTCTCCTTGTATTACTGAGTTACATCTAAATATGTCAGAAAAGACAGGTGACCTTGAAGTCCCCCGTGAATTACAAGCTGGCCAGATGGCTGCTACCCAGGCATCATTTCTCTTTTTGAAATTGAAGTATAGAAAATATTAAACAGTTTGTTTGCTAGAGTATGGCAGTATCCCCACAGAAAGTTTTTTGGGAAAAAAACAGGACAAAGAACTAAACTCAAGACCACAGAAGATATGTCAGCTGTAGTTTACACATCCTCTCCTTGCTCGTCCATCTTTTGGTGACTCCATCAAAGGCTACCTACCTCAACCTGCCCTGACCCTGAGCATTTTTTGCCCCTGTTCTCTCAGAACTGAGATATTGGCCTCATGAGTATCGGTAGGCTTTCCCTTCAAAAGCTTTCATGTGAACAGTCACTCTGCTTGGAATCTGAGTGGCATCTATTGTGCAGGAGCCTATGTGGAGTTAGTGTGCCCTGTCCTATCTTCAGAGTCAGGAGCCTTGGGGTCCCTGGGCCTGACCAGCACACTGCTCAGAGGCTCCCCCTGGTTACCTGCACTGTGAGGCTCCCTTCCAAGAGCACTAATTTGGTTGCAGTGCCAGTGGTGTGCTAGGCACTACCTGTGTCCAAGGGTAGATGCTTCTGGCCTTGAGGCATTCTTGATTGTGTACTGACTTAAAATGTGTCTGAGATAGGACTATGTCTGATGTGGTTTTGTATTTAAATGGTCTGGAAAGTATATATATATATTTTCTGTTATTGTAGATGATAAGACCAAGATTCGTGGAAATACTATCTTGCTCTAGGCCATACAATGCGTAAATGGAACCAGGACTTGAACTTGGGCCTCCTTAGTCACAGGCCAGGATCTTTATTACTAAATATCCAGAGCTGTTTAATCATGTTGGTATAGAGGGAAATATAGAGGTTCCCTAGCTCCCCCTACTTCTTGTTCTGCTAAGAATGCCCAGCACATCCTCTCCCTTTTTGAAGCCATTCTGCCAGGATTATATCAGAGCTATGCATGTGTGGTCGGACAGACATCTTCTCCTCCCCTTAAACAATAGCTGGTAAACACTATTCAGTAACATTACAAAGATGATAAAAAACAAACCAAAAAACTTCTAATATTTGTTCATGGCCCCAGCAGTCAACACAGTTAGCTGTTTTCTCATTGACTTTTGTGTTATCTTTTCATCACGGTAACAAAGTACCTAAAATAGTTAACTTATAAAGAAAAAAGACTTATTTTGGCCAGTTCTGGAGGTTTCAGTCTGTGATAAGGTCGACCCATTGCTTTTGGGCCTATGGCAAGACAGTACATCATGGTGGGAGTACATGGCAGAGCAAAACCACTTACCTTATAATTGGAAGGCAAAAAAGAGTGAAGAAGGGGCCAGGTTCCCACAATCCCCTTTAAAAACACCCTCCCCCAGTGACCTAAAGACCTCCCACTAGGCACTACCTCTTAAAGGTTCTACCTGTTAAAGTCCACCAAGACTTTAATACATGGGCCCTTAGTTGGGGGACATTCACATCCAAACTATTGTAGTTCCTAATCATTATCCATCCTGATGTATTTTATAAACACTTTTACATCCTGCCCACATGTCTGGTCTTCTTCATAAGACTGGGTGCCCCTCAAGGGAAGGTCTCTGAGTGCGTCGTGTTTATACCTTTAATTTCAGAATGGCTGCTAGGGAGATTCTACCTAATACCTCCAGGACCCAGAGCAGATGAAGCCATGAGGGTCCTTTCAGGAGGTGATGACTTGATGCAATTGTCTGGGTCATTGTAACAAAGTGCTTTGTAAGAGAGAGTTATGTATCAACATTCTAATGGCATGTTTTTGTTGGACATTAGGCTCTTCCCATATCATGAATGGCTTTTTTTTGTGTGTGTGTGTGGTGCTGGAGATTGAACCCAGGGCTTTGTGCATGCAAGGCAAGTACTCTACCAACTGAGCTATATCCCCAGCCCATGAATGGAATTTTTTACTTTGCTCTGTCATTGCTTTAGGGTGAGTCTCTGGCTGCAGACATAGCGCGCCAGGAGTACAGCACATCATGGTTCTTGATGCATGTGGCCACATGTTGCCGAGAGTGTATGTTACTCACAGTGGCCTGGCCAGGGACTTGACATGTAGAGGATTACCAGTTGAGGCTCAGCCCAGCTGTACTGGCTATCTGCTTGTTCTTCAGGGTGCTGATTGTCCCCTTGGTGTTGGGCACTGCCCTATTTTGGTGACTGGCATCCTGGTGACCATGTGCATGGAAGTCAGAGGTGTAACCAGGCTCTCCAGGTCCTGGGGAAGGCCTTAACAGCAGTACTCCCAATAGGACTGCAGAGCAGTTAGGTTCTATGTAATGACCAGTAAATGGAGTCACCTACCTATTTATTTGATCATTCAGTCCCCAGAACCTAGCTTTATACTGGGCACTTAGCTAGATGAGGGCTGGATTCTTGTCCCCTGTTGGGATTGTGCTGTTGTAAGAGAGGAGTATGGTTGTGACATTAAGTCAGGAGGCAGGAATCTTGGAGGAGAGCAGGAGCTTCTGCAGAGTGGGCTGAGGAACTGGCCGTATAGAAATGCTGTGCAAAGCTCAGAGGTCTGAAATGCATGTAAAAGTAGCACAGCAGAAGGGTCTGCGGACTAGGTTTGGGCTGAGCTGAGGTAATGGCAGAACAGGCCTAGCACATACTGCATAAGTGACTGTCTTTGGGTCAGTTACTGTTGCCTGAGGGGCATGGAATCTTTTTTTTTTTTTTTTTTTTTTTAGTTGTAGATGGACACAAATATCTTTATTTTATTTATTTATTTTTATGTGGTGCTGAGGATCAAAACCAGTGCCTCCCACATTCAAGGCAGGCGCTCTACCACTTAGCTACAATCCCAGCCCAGGGGCGTGGAATCTTGAATGGGCTGTGCATGGGACAGTGAATCACCTTATCCTCTGGAGCAGATGTTTGTGTGTGGGAGGTAAGGTCTAGGAGGTGAGGGGCCCTGTACCATGGAGGGCTTTCAGGGGCAGGATATTATGGAGGCAAAAAGGATGAGACCCACACTTCCTCATTGATTATTTTGGCTGTTGCTCCCTTTAGTGCCTTTGGGTGCTCTGCCTGACTGCTTCTCTGCATGCCTACTTATCCTCTGAGGGTCAGTGAGTCCAGGGGAACAGGAAATCTGGGTTAAACCACCTGTTAGAGATCCCATCACTGATTGCTCCCTCCCTGTTCTTGAGCCACAGACAGGCCACGTGGAGCCAAGAGCCGAGAATGTCCAGTTGAGTGTGTTGTTCTGGATTCCTTGGGGCTGGTTGTAATGGGTGACTGGGTCCAGAGGCCTGCTTGTGTCTGGGAAATGTCCATGTGGCAGCTTGATGGCACTGTGTGAAGCAGGCCAGGATGTTGGCTTCTGCCCCTGCCCCACCCACTTGGCCTGAGCTGAGACAGTTGACCTCTCCCTGACACACCCCAGATCTCCATCAGAAGGGTGGTGAAGAACCTTGTGTGGTCAAGTAGGGGGCCTGAGAGAGGGGAATGCCTGTGTGTGCAATTGCACATGTGCATGCAGTCTCCAGGGGAAGCCATTGGCAAGGCCAGTGGAACACAAGCCATGTATCGCAGGGACTCAGCAAGAGGGCATTGCTTGGGGAAGGTGTTGGCAGACCTTTGTGGACTAACTACAGGGGTCATTGCAGCCCCAGTGCTGTGGAGCTGCAGCTGGTCCCCTTTCCAGGATTCTGCACCTGTGTGTGGTTAGGGTGAAGGGAACATTTGGGAAGTAGCAGGTTTGTGTTTTGTGTTTTTGTTTTTTTTAAATACATTTTTATAACTGGGCACAGTAGTGCATGCCTGTGATCTCAGCGACTCAGGAGGCTGAGGCAGAAGGATTACAAGTTCAAGGCCAGCCTCAGCAACTTAGCAAGGCTCTAAGCAACTTAGTGAGACCCTGTCTCAAAATAAAATGGGCTGGATATGTGGTTTAGTGGTTAAGTCCCCCTGGGTCCAATCCTGGTACTCCCCCCCCCAACAAAAACAAAAACAAAAAAACTTTATATTAAGATCATGGTTAGATTCCCTTGAAGTTGCAAGATAACACAGGGTAATCCCTGTACTCTGTAACCAATTTCCCTAGTGGTGACATCCTGCAGCATAGAGGCACGTCACAGCCAGGATGCTGACACTGCTGCAGTCAGAATTCATAGCATCTATCCCCACAGGGTCCCTCGCAGCCACTTCTGCCCACCACCAACTGCCTCATTCCAACAACTGAGAATCTGTCCTTTCTTATAAATTTCACACCTCAAGAATGAATGTTTTATAAATGTAATCATACAACATGTAGCCTTTGACTTTTTCAGTAAAACCATGTAGGCCTAAAGATCTATTTTTGAGGAATTTTGAAGTTACATATTCGGTTTCCTTAACAGTCATTCAGTCGTTCAGATTATCTGTGTTTTTTAGTAAGGTGGTTCCATTTTATCTAAGTGGTTTAATGTTTGTGGAATTGTTCATGGTATAACTTATTATCCTTCTGATTTCTGCGGGATCTATAGTGCTAGCTCCTGTTTCCTTTCCAATGCTGTTAATTTTTGCATTCTTTGTTGATGTTGACAGCAGCTTATCAATTTTATCAGTCTTTTCAAAGAACTGATTTTTCTGTTTCAATTTCATTGATTCTGATCTTATTTTTAGTATTTCCTTCTTTTTTTTCTAGCCTTGGGTATATCTTGTACTTTTTCTAGGTTATTGAGGTAGAACTTACATTGAAACCTTTCCTCTTTTCTAAGGTAAACATTTTAATGCTATAAAGTTCTCAACATTGTTTAGCTATGTCCCACAAACTTTGATACATTCTATTTTACTTTTTTTTTTTTTTTGGTACTAGGGATTGAACTCAGGGGTACTCAACCACTGAGTCATATCCCCAGCTCTATTTTGTGTTTTATGTACAGACAGGGTCTCACTGAGTTGCTTAGCTCCTCACTTTTTTTGCTGAGGCTGCCTTTGAACTTGCGATCTTCCTGTCTCACCCTCCCTATCCGCTGGGATTATAGGCATGTGCCACCGTGCCCAGCGTAAGATTTTTTTTGAGGAAAAGATTTTCCTTGATTTAGTCTTTGACCCTTAAATTGTTCAAAAGTATGTTGTTTAGTTTCTCTGAGTGTTTGGAGATTTTCTTGTTATTTTTCTCTTCCAGATGTCTAGTTTGGTTTCATTGGATTTCAGTCATTTTAATCTACTGAGTTTTGTTTTATGGCCCAGGATAGGCTCTATTTTGGTATGGGTTCTGTGGATGCTGAAAAAGAATGTGTATTCTGCTGTTTGATGAACTATTCTGTTAATGCCAGATCCTATTGGTTAGGGGTTGTTCTTGCTTGTTTTTGTGCTGTTATAACAGAAGACCTAAAACTGGGTAATTGTAAATTATTTTCTTGGCTGAGAAGACCAAGATCAAGACACTGGCATCTGACAAGGGCCCTCTGGCAGAATCATCACATGGCAGAAGGTGAAGGTGGAAGACAAAAGGGGGCCAAAGTTGCGCTTTTATGGTGGCATTAATCCCATCCATGAGGGGGCCTATTCACCTCTCAAAGGTCTCAACTCTTAATACTATTGCAATAGCAATTAAATTTTAACCTGCTTTATTTATTTATTTATTTATTTATTTATTTATTTATTTATTTATTTATTTATTTATTTTGGCACCAGGGACTGAACTCAGGGGCACTCGACCACTGAGCCACATCCCCAGCCCTATTTTGTGTTTTTTTATGTAGAGACAGGGTCTCACTGAGTTGCTTAGTGCCTCGCCATTGCTGAGGCTGGCTTTGAACTCGCGATCCTCCTGTCTCAGCCTCCCTAAGTGCTGGGATTACAAGCGTGAGCCACCACGCCCGGCTTAACCTGCTTTAGAAAGAGATAAAAGTTCAAACCATATTAACAGTGTTACTTTCTTCTGTATCCTTGCTGATTTAAATATCTAGTTATTTATAAGTTGTTGAAGGATTGAAAGATTGTTGAGGAATGTTGAAGTCTTCATCTGTAATTGTGGATTTGCTTATCTTTCCTCTCAGTTCTATTAGTGTTAACTTCATGTTATTTTGCAGCTGTTTGCTGTGTACACATCTAGGCTTGCTAATGTCTTCGTGAAGTCACCCTTTTATCATTATATAATATTCTTCTCAGTTTGGTGATTTTATTTGTGCTGAAATATACTTCATTAACATAGCAGCTCTGTTCTCCATTGATGAATAGTTGCAAGGTGTATCTTTTCCACCCTGCCTGTAATCATTGTATTTGCAATAAATAACTTGTACATACTTGGGTCATTTTAAAAATTCAGTCTACCAGTCTCTGTTTTAATTGATATATTTAGCTCATTTATGTTTAATATCATTATTAATGTTAGGGTATAATTTTTTCTGTTTTTTTGTCCCTCTGGTTTTTTTTTTTTTTTTTTTTTTTTTTTTTTTTTTTTTTTTTTTTTTTTTTTTTTTTTTTTTTTTTTTTTTTTTTTTTTTTTTTTTTTTTTTTTTTTTTTTTTTTTTTTTTTCCTGCTTCCTGTGGGATACTTGAATTTTTTTTTTTTAGAGTTTTATTTTGATTTACCTATATTCACTGTATCTTTTATGTATATTTTAGTGATTTCTTTAGGCACTCTATTATATACATATAATTTATCATAATCTGGTGGTATCATTTGACTAGTTCAAGTAAAGAGAGTACCTGTTTTACATCTTTGTATGTTTCCCTGTGTGATTATCTTAAGCTCTCCCTTTTTATATATTTAAAACCACAGTGTTAGCCGGGTGCGTTGACGCATGCCTATAATCCCAGCACTTTGGGAGGCTGAGATAGGAGAATCACGAGTTCAAAGCCAGCCTCAGCAACAGTAAGGTGCTAAGCAACTCAGTGAGACCCTGTCTCTGCGTAAAACACAAAGTGGGGCTGGGGATGTGGCTCAGTGGTCAAGTACCCCTGAGTTCAATCCCTAGTACTAAAAAACAAACATACAAATAAAAAAACCACAGTGTAAAAATTTTTATTTTAGTTATCCGATGTAATTCTAAAAACCTAAGGAAGGAAAGCCTAATTCTTTACCATATTTTTTTGTTTGCTGTGTTCTTGGTTCCTTTTGGATGTTCCAAGGTTCCATCTCTTCTGACTTCCTTTTTTGTTTGGAGAACTTTGGCCATTTCTTTTTTTTAGGGGTTAGGCCAGTAGCAGATTCCCTTGGTTCTTCATCCAAGAATATCTT
>PVHX01012610.1:23579-58540 GCA_004024805.1 Geosciurus inauris
AAAAAAAAAAAAAAAAGAATATCTTGATTTTGTTTTTGTTCCTGAAGGGCATTTCCACTAGGGTAGGACTGAAAGCTGTTTTCTCCCAGTGGCTGAGGAGCCCTGTCACTTCCTTCTGGCCACCACAGATCCTAATGTGAAGTCTTCTAGTCCTATTCATAAGGTGCCATTGTTCTTTGGTTGCTTTCAAGATTTTTTCTTGTCTTTTAGTTTTTCTTTGGTTTAATTATGATGTATCTTGGGTGGACTTTTTTTGCTCTATCTTTAGGATAGATAGAGCTTCCTGAATTTGTATTTTTTTTTTTTTTTGGACACAATATCTTTATTTTATTTATTTATTTTTATGTGGAGCTGAGGATTGAACCCAGTGCCTCACGCATGCAAGGCAAGCGGTCTATCACTGAGCCACAACCCCAGCCCCCTGAATTTGTAAGTTGCCACTCTTGTTCAGTTTGTGAGTTTTTCCAGCCATTCTTTGAAGACTCTTACTGTCTTACCCTTCTCTTATCCTTCAAAGACTCTGATGACATGATTGTCATCTTCTAGTCAGCTTTTCTGACACTGTTCAGGAGGAGATTGGGGGTCACATGTTCTCCACTTGGTCTCCCATGACCCCTGAGGTAGGGATAGTTCATTACTGCCAAGTGGGATTGGCCTCATTACCTCTGGGCAGTGGCAAAAATCCTAACTGGGGGCCTTCTGATGTAGAGAGGGAGGGACCCCCTTTCTGGGGGTTGGGGTGGGGGAAATGAACGCCTTGGCTCCCTACTTGCCATTTTTCTGACACAACCTGCACAGGGGTGTTGAGGTGCCTAGTGACAACAGACAGGGTGCATGCCCAGCCTTCACCCACTTGAGGGTGGGGCTGCAGCCTCTGCAATTGGCAGTCTCAGTGAAAGGCTGGTCCTTTCTGGCTCTTTAGCTACAGGGGCAGCTTTTTTCTTCCTTTTTTTTTTCAGTACTAGAGATTGAACTCAGGGACACTGATCTCCATCTCTAGCCCTTTTTATTTTGAGACAGGGTCTTGCTAAGTTTCTGAGGCTGGTCTTTAACTTGGGATCCTTCTGCCTCAGACTCCCAAGTTGCTGGGATTACAGGTGTGTGCCACCACGCCTGGCTGGGTTTTATTTTGATTTATTTATTTATTTGTTTTGTCTATCTGTGTCCATTGGTGTTTCCAGGTTGCAGCCTCTCCAGTACCTAGTCTGGGATAATGAGACAAAAAGCAAGCCCAAGGCAATCAGCACTGTGTCCTTCCTTGGGTGCTGAGGTCCCTGGTTCGTCTGCCTTCTGTTGGCCTCCTTTTAGGATCTTCTAATGTTTGTCTTACTCATGATGTAAGTTGTATTTAGCAGGAGGAATAAGGGAGAATTAATTTCTTCCCCATCATCCAGAAGTTTCAAGTCACTATTTTTAAAAGGGCTTTGGATTGAAAAGTGTCCCTAGAACTCAAGCTTCCCTCCCCATCAAACCCCCAAAGAGTAGCCCAAAGTGTAGCCTCTGGTTTGTGCAGGTCGTATGGGAAGGCAAGTAACTCAGGTTTGGTGACTTCTCTGGGGATCTGGAGCTATGTGCCTTCTCTGGAGGGCCTGTGTAGAAAAAGGCCTGCTGTACATGGCTGTGTGAAACAGAACTGGGGCCCTTTCCTATGGGTCCTTGTAGCCCATCTCCAGTTTCCAGTGTCAGCAACCGACACCTGCTTCTGCATCCTTCAAAGCTAGAAAACAGCAAAACTGAGTGCACCGTTCAGTTTCCAAAGTGCATTCAGCTGACAGGCCAGCTTCCTTTTGGGCTGTCTCATGCCACTGTTCGTGGGCCTCCTGTCAGGGTCATTTTCGGACTTATAGACATGGTGACTCCACTGTGGTGGTGGGGGCATGTGGCATTTTTAGATATTTGGCAGAACAACAGCTCTTCCTAGCAGTTCTTTCCATGCCTGGGGGACAAGGACAGGGTGACTGAGTCAGGACTGTAGGTTCTCCAAGAAACAGGGACCTTAGTGGGAGATAGAGCAATGAGTACCCAGCAGAGCTGATCTGCAGGCCACAGTTGACTGGCCACTTGCCTGCCTTCCCTTCTCGTCCTTTTTTTTTTTTTTTTAATTTGTTTTAGTTGTACATGGACATAATACCTTTATTTTATTTTTATGTGGTGCTGAGGATTGAAGCCAGTGCCTCACATGAACAAGGCAAGCGCTCTGCCACTGAGCTACAACCCCAGCCCACTTCTTGTCCCTCTTAGACATGCCTTCAGATGGGGGCCATAGCTGGTGCTTGGCCTACTCCATCCTTCTGTCCTGGAGTGAAGGTTCTGAGGTGAGGGGTTAGACGTGTTATATTAGTGTAATTACACAGTGAAATAATAGGCACATATTAGTTCTGAAATGGGTCATTGTCATAATGTTGGAGGTGAGTCACTGGATGCTGACCTAGGAGGTCAGGATGGCCCCTTGAGGAAGGGATGCGGATCCCTGAGGGATAGGTGGGATAGCCAGGCAAGGGATAGGGTGAGAGAACTGGGGTGACAGTAGCAGACACTGTGGCCAGGCTGTGGGGAAAGGAAAATGGCATTGCCAGTGAGGGTCCTGGTGTGGTATTATCTGGGTTTGTAGCACTGGTTATAGTCTGGATGTTCTCAATGGGAAAAGCTCTGAGGGTTAGAGATGGCTCCTCACTGTGCCCTTGGCAGAGAATTCTTTCCACCCCAGACCACGGTGTATGTGCGTGGGGTGGGGGGGTTGGAATGTCCCTACCTCTGCTCCTTCACTGGCTTTTGCTCACATGGATGGCTATGCAGGGAGGCCCTGCCTTCTCTGTCTCCCCCTGGCCCCTGAGCTGCATGGTTCTAGTTGTTCAACTACAGGCATCAAGATAACCCCCTTGGAGCTGTCACCCCATTCCACACCCTACAGGGCCTGGTCAGTGCACTGTGGACCTCCTGTTCTCCTCTGCCTATCTGACCCACTCTCGCTTCTTTCTACAAACCAGTGGTCTGGTCATTGACTTTGTATTGTAATCTTTGTCCCTGTCTCTTTAAATGAAGCTTCTGAAATCTGACTAGGGCAGGCACCTGAGAACTTGAGTGGAGGCCCTAGGTCCCTCCCTAGAAACTTCACTTCTTTAGGTTGGGAGAAGGAGATAGCAGTCTTCTCTTTAACTTTGTTCCCCCTAATGGGGGAACAAACTACCTGGCAGTCCTTGGTGAATGGGGCTTTTTTTTTTTTTTTGGCTATTGAGGATTGAACTCAGGGATACTCGACCACTGAGCCACATCCCCAGCCCTATTTTGTGTTTCATGTAGAGACAGGGTCTCACTGAGTTGCTCAGCACCTTGCCATTGCTGAGGCTGGCTTTGAACTCACGATTCTCCTATCTCAGCCTCCCAAAGTGCTGGGATTATAGTCATGCACCACTGCGCCTGGCTTGGTAAATGGTTTTTAAAACAGCTTTATTGAAGCCAGGCACAGTGGTACACACCTGTAATCTCAGCAGCTCCAGGGGCTGAAGCAGGAGGATTATGAGTTTAAAGCCAGCCTTAGCAACTTGGTAAGACCCTAAGCAACTTAGTGAGACCCTGTTTCTAAAGAAAATACAGGAAAGGGCTGGGGATGTGACTTAATAAACACCCCTGATTTAATCCTAGGTACCAAAAAAAAAAAAAAAAAGCTTTATTAGGACAAACTTCATACCATACAGTTGACCCATTAAAAATGCATAATTCAGGGGCTGGGGTTGTGTCTCAGTGGTAGAGCGCTTGCCTAGCTAGCTTGTGTGAGGCACTGAGTTTGTTTCTCAGCACCACATATAAATAAGTAAAGTCCATTGACAACTAAAAAAATATTTTTTAAAAAATGTATAATTCAGTTATTTTTAGTGTATTCCCAGAGAGGAGCAGTCATTAACATGGTTAAGTTTTTAAAGACTTCATTGTCCCCAAAAGAAACCCTTCTCCCAACCCTCCTATTCCCATATCCCCAGGCAACCACTGCTTCTGTCCCTCTGGATTTGCCTTAGTAGATGCTTTCAATGGGGTCACCTGGTTCCCAGCAGATGCCTTCTCCTGGAACCTTTGTTTTTTGCTCTGGACTCTCCATTTGCCTGTCCTGCCTTTATTGTGATGTGGGTCATGATCTGTGATCTCTGGTTACACCTAGCTGGTAGGTGCTGGCAGGGTCCCTAGTGTGTAGCACACAGGACCATGCATGTAGTAGGGCTGGCCAGATGTTTATTGAGTGAATAATGATGCAGATGTGGATTTGGGTTGAGACCATGGTCAGTCTGGGTTCTAAAGAAACTTGTGCCAGTCTTGTAGGTCCTCATTGTCTTTTCCCCCCGCCCCCGACGTACTAGGGATTGAACCCAGGGATGTTTAACCATTGAACCACATCCCTTGCTGCACCTCCTCTTTATTTTTATTTTTTTAAATTTTAAAAATAAAAATTAGCTGGGCGCGGTGGCTCAAGCCTGTAATCCCAGCACTTAGGGAGGCTGAGACAGGAGAATCGCGAGTTCAAAGCCAGCCTCAGCAATGGCGAGATGCTAAGCAACTCAGTGAGACCCTGTCTCTACATAAAACACAAAATAGGGCTGGGGATGTGGCTCAGTGGTCAAGTGCCCCTGAGTTCAATCCCCAGTACCAAAAAAAATAAAAAATAAAAAATAAATAAAAATTTTAAATTTTGAGACAGGGTCTCAGTAAGTTGCTTAGGGCCTCTCTAAGTTGCTAAAGCTGATTTTGAACTAATGATTCTCTTATCTTTCCAAGTCACTGGGATTACAGGTGTGTGCCACTGCACCTGGCCCCACTGTACTTTTTGGGGAAGGCCTGCTAGATGTAGCTTATTGATGTGATGCTGCCTCAAAGCCCTGCATCCAGAGCCCAGGAATGTGGCACATATTAAACCAGTTTGAGGTAGAGCAACAGCTTTGTGGTCTAGCCTGCTGATTTTACAGGTGGGGGACCTCTGCTGGCCAGCTGAGAGACCAAGTGGGAGTCATGGGTGTTGGTACACTCAGAGAGCTGTCTGATCCAGGCACTGACTTTCCTATGCTTTAGGTGGGTTTTGATGGGGTCTACTTAGGGTACTCACCTAGAGCCACATTGGGGAGAGACTGAGTATACTCATTCACCTGGGGACTTCTACATGGTATTGGTGTTTTCAGAGAAAACAGACCTCTGCTTCCCTTTGCTCATTTCGTTTCACGGACCTCTTGGCCTAGGAGGACCGTGTCTGTCTAACTCCCAGCCCTCTGCCAGCATCTTCTCTGGTGTTTCTTCAAAATGAGTATCTCTTAATTCTTCTTGCAGCCTGCCTCCACCTTAGGCCTATAGCCCCTTTATGTGCTCTGCTAGGAAAAATCAGTGTTCCCAGAGGTCTCAAGGAGTCCGCAGAAAGAAGCCAAGGAAAGAGAGGATTCTTGTCTCAGCCTAGGGGCTATGTGGCCTGCCCTTTCTGAGTCACTGATAGATTCCACAGTAAAATGAGGTGGTGTGGACCTCCCAGTTTGGAAAGTGTTTGTAAGAGATTTATTAAGAGGACCCCCGAGGCTTATCCAGAGATTGTTGTGTAAATAACAGTCAGGGGGTCTAGTTTTCCTTTATGTTACTGCCCTCCAAAGGATGATGGGTAGATGGCTTGGGTATGTCTTTTCCAGCCCCTTCTTGCCATCTGGGTGTGGCTGAAGAGGGAGAGGGATGGAGTCAGTGTCTGTCTACTCTCATAACCTGAGTTGAGCTCCCACTGCCAGGGTCTTGGGAAGTGGGGTACTCTTTAGACAGTAAAAATATAATAGTGCCTAACATTTATTGAGAATTTATAGGCCAGACACCATGCTTAATGTGGTTTTTTGTATGTAGTTTTTATTGAGATATTATTCATATACCACAAAATTCACCCTTTTAAAATGTACAGTTCTTCCAGTTTTAGCCTATTCACAGTGTTGTGCTGCAACTAGCTCCACTGTCTCATTCCTGAATATTTTTATTACCTCCAAAAGAAACATCATACCTATCAGCAGACACTTTATCCCCTCCTCTACTCCTGGGAACCACTAATATTTCTGTTCTATTGATTTGCCTTTTCTAGATATTTCATGTGAGTGGAATTCTGCAGTATGGTGGACCTCTTTGTGTCTGGCTTCTTTCACTTAACATTTTTTTTTCCTGAGGTGCATGTTATAGCACGCATTAGTACTGCTTTCTTTTTTATGGCTATGTAATGTTCCATTGTATGGTTGGACCATATCTTGGCCATCCATTTATCTGTGAATGGACATTTAAGTTGTGAGCACTTTTTGGTGATTGTGAATAATGCTGTGAGGAACATTTGGGTACAAGTTTTTATTTCAGTACCTGTTTTCAATTTTCTTGGGTGCATATACCTAGGATTGGGATTGCTGAGGCTTATGGTAACTCTTCATTTATCTGTTTGAGGAACTGCCAAGCTATGTTCCCAAATGGCTACACCATTACCTTCCAATGCTGGATTTTACTTGTAGTATCTTAACAGTCCTTCCATAAACTTGTGAGGTATAGAGAGAACTGTCAAAATCTCCACCTTTCAAGTGGGAGGCTTGAAGCTCAGAGGGTTTTTGTCCTCTGCTTATAGCCAGTGGCTAGTGACTCCTTGGATGGTGTAGGCTTTGATCCTTGATCACTAACACAGTGTTTCTTCCAGGCCCTGCTTTGCATCTTCAGGGTGAGGACTAGGGGCTGTCTTGTTGATATATTTCTGGTGGCTGCTCCATGCTGATACTCACATTCTTTTTCTTTTTCTTTTTTGGTACCAGCAGTTGAACTCAGGGGTACTCGACCACTGAGCCACATCCCCCAGCCCTATTTTGTGTTTTATGTAGAGACAGGGTCTCACTGAGTTGTTTAGCACCTTGCCGTCGTTGAGGCTGGCTTTGAACTCGCGATTCTCCTGTCTCGGCCTCCCAAAGTGCTGGGATTATAGATGTGCGCCACTGTGGCACTCACATTCTTACTGTATAAAATGCCATTTTCCCTCTGATCTTAATGTGTTGTTCAGGAACTTGAGGGAGGTAGCCTATGTCTTCCAGGTTCCTGTACTTTCAGTGTTTTCAGACTCCTGCCAGATTCTGCTTTCTCCACTCTGTCCTGGATGTTATAGAATCCCCCTAACTTCTTTCTCTAGTGCATCTGCCTTAGAGACTCAGTCTGTAGCTTGGGAGGGGAAGGCATGTTCAACTGAGCTGGGCTGACTTGGTGTTTTGTCAACATGACCTGGTCTTTCTTGCTATGGTTCAAACCTCTGATGACCTGTCCTCCTTTTTCTCCTCTAGGCAAAACCCATTTATGGTGGCTGGCTGCTCCTGGCTCCAGATGGGACAGACTTTGACAACCCAGTGCACCGGTCTCGGGTAAGGGCACCAGAGTGAATTCTCAGAGTGGCAGGAACCAGATAGAGAAGGGAGGCTATCCAAGGGCACATTGGCAGAATGGGAGAGGAAGAAAATAATTGATGTCCTGGGATGGCAGGATCCACTGAGAATCCTCATTTGGTGAACTCACAGAAAGTCTCAATTATGCATAGTTTTTTCAGAGTCTTCCTTTCAAAAACAAGATGCTCTCATGTGGGTGCCATCTGTTTTGTGGGTCAACTTGACTCTTGATTCTTCACAGTTAATTGGAAAAGCCAGTAGAGCAGTTGAGCACCTATGCATTAAGCTGATACGGATCCCAGTTCCTTCAGTGCCAAGAATGCCTCCTGCAGCTCCCTGGGAGCTAGGGGCCCAGTGCAGGAGCATTGGTGAAAGGGTGAGGGCCAGAGTGTACCCCTCCTTAAACATCACATTGCCCCTCTCTCCTGGCACCCCAGCCAGGTTGGGTCCCCACTACAGTGCAGGTGGTTAAACCAGCATTGTCCTGCTTGGTGGTTTGTTCTCTGCCAGGAAGCCATTTTAGATTGTCTTTAAGTAAAACAATGTCCTTCCATCTTCATGAGCTCTCTTCTGGGTGTGAACTGCTCCAGCTCTGCCTGCTTCATGTCCCTTGAATTCTGGAGCTCCCATTCCCCTTCCTTTGGGTCTCTGCTGCTCAACCTTTCTCCATCTGAGATGTATATTCTTGTCCCACAGATCTTGCATTGTGTCTTGGGCTTCCTTCTGGAGTGGGTTTTGATTTTAAAGACAACACATAACTTTGAAAATGTTTCCTGAAAACATGTCCAGGCAGTTTCCCCTTGGACAGTCAATCTGGAATCACCCCCTTTAGATCCTCTTTGCAAGGCCCTTCATATCTCTATTCACCCAGGTGGGAGGACTCAGTAGCAATAGGTCTAGACTACAGTTCCCAGGTCCCTTTCCTGGTTTCTATTAAGGTTGTACAGAATTGCCATTTTTCTCTTCTAAAGGGAAAATCATGGTTATTATTATAAATGGTAGAATTCTAGTCCAAAACAAAGAGACATAATATTGTAGTTAGTTCTGTGGTCTTTTGCCAGTAAATATCTGGATATGGTTGGGTTTTTTGAAAGACTATGAATAGGTCCTGGATCCTCCTGATGATCTTGAGGTTTGGGAGCTATGCCAGTCAATCATGATTTAGGCCAAGAGCTGCAGGTAGTAGACAAAGTCTTTCTCCACACAGAAAGAAGATGCCTATATAGTTCTTTTCATTCCAGCTCTTAGTGGCATTCCACCACTATTGGTACCCCCAGTTACCTGACTTTTGGTTAGAAAGTGAGAGGGGGATGCCCTTTGCAGTTGGCTATACCTAGGTGAGAGTTGTTTATACTGTCTTGTTTCTACTGTATTCCCTTTTAATTTTTGTTAGTTCTTTCCACCACTGTCTGGAGCCTATCTTTTTTTCTGTCTCCCAGTGAATCATCTGCTTTTTAAGCAGTTTCCTAGATTTTTTCAGAAGTTGTAAATCAGTGCCTTCACATCCTCTGGTTATTCCAGATTTGGTCTGATCATTTATGCAAAAAATATCAACACACATCAGGTGATAGCTCTGTGCCAGCTGCTGTAAGGAATATAGAAAGGTGACCACACATGACTTGCTCCCATGAGCTTCTGGATTTTAGAAAGCTTCTTGTTAAATCCCAGTATTACTTGTGTGGAATCACAAGTCATTCATATGATTTGGAACTCCTCTCTGGGCCCCAGCCTAGGTCATGAATCACTCTGGCTATTCCTTGCTTTTCCTGCTGTCTGTCCCAGAAATTGAAGCTGTGGAACCTGCATTCCTTAGATATGGGTTTGTCAGACACAAGGACTCAGCCAGCTGAGACCTGAGGCCAGGACTTCCCTAACTACAGACTCTGTGCTCCATTGCAGAAATGGCAGCGACGGTTCTTCATCCTTTATGAGCATGGCCTCTTGCGCTACGCCCTGGATGAGATGGTGAGTGTCCTTGTCTGCCTACTCCCTGTCCCCAGCCTTTGCCAGGCCTCTCTGTTGTGGTGTCATTGGCGGCATCGTGTGGGTGCAGCAGCCCTGCTCCAGCTTCTGTTTGGGCTTTTTTTGGCACTGGGGATTGAAGCCAGGGGTGCTTAACCACCAAGCCACGTCCCCACCCCTTTTTATATTTTATTTTGAGACAGGGTCTCACTAAGTTGCTTAGGGCCTCATAAGTTGCTGAGGCTGACTTTGAATTCGTGATCCTTCTGCCTCAGCATCCCGAGTCCTTGGGATCACAGACATGAGCCACCATGCTCAGCAGTTTGGGCTATTTTGAAGGACTTGTGGTACTCACTGGAGATGGCTCTGAAAACCTAGACCCTGGGTTTAAGATGTCTTCCTCAGTGGTTGAGGGTGAGAAGAAGTAGTAACACCAGAAGTCACTCCTGTTCAAGGCCGATAGGAGTTTGGACTTGGCATTGGGGAAATTGAAGACACAGTCCTGGGTCTCAGCAAGGACTTTCATAAACTGTGGACCTGTAGGAGTGGGCAGGGCACAGATGGGTTCATGTGTTGTCACCCTAGGGCTGGCTGCCTCTAAGTTTTCTGACTGTAAATAGTTTTACTTATCCCATTTGATCTTGGGTAGATGTTTTTAGCTGATGTTAGAAGCCTTCTGGTCCTGAATGATTGTTCTTCTGGTCACTAAGCCAGGGGCATATGGGCTCTTTCCAGCTCTGCCATGCACCTGGTTTTCCAGCTACTTCCTGCTCTGGATAAATGTTTGCTATTCTTGCCCTAGAGACCAAACACCCAAACTAATCAAGTGGAATATTCTACCTTTTTTTTTTCCACCCATGTCAGCCTGTGCCTTTTTCTCTGAAGGAGATTTCTCTCCCCTGTTTAAAGTATGACTGCACTTCTAAAGGTTAAAGAGGGAAATTTTGACCACCTTTCCCGGTTCCTTTTGAGTGGGTGAGTATGATGAGTGTATGTGAATCTCTGCATGCATTTGGGCAGTCTTTTGAAAATTGGGACCATGCTAGAAAATTTGGTCATGGTATGTCAAATAGATTGGCCCACTTGTCCCATGCAGAGGTCATTTCTTTGCTGCAACAGTGAGAGATTTCTGGAGTGTGAGTAGAGGTGACTGTGTTGTAAAGACCTTCCAGAGCATTGGGACACTGGGATTTTGGAATGGTCATTAGAGCTAACATGTGCCAAGGCAAGAAGTGGGTCTCTTTGCACATGTATCCTAAACTTTGTGGTATTTTCTCTACTCTTATTCCTAGGACCATGAATAGGAATGACATTCATACCTATTATCCCATTACATGACTGTATTGACTCTTACCTCATTGGTTGCTTCCTAAATGAAATTTTCTCCTCTTCATTTGTTCTGGTGAGCCGAAGGTTTTGCCCAGACTGTCTATACTCCAGAGTAGTTTGAAGTGAGCAGATTAGAGGTAAATGCTGCTCGATCGAAACAAGATAGGTACTGCTAGGGGTAGGAGCAAGAAGATGATGCTCATGGTCACTACTATCCTTGAGGCAGGAGGCAGCTTTCAGGACAGACCCCATTCTGCCCTTAGCATCTTTCTGGCCTGATCTTTATGTGAACATGCAAATCTTGGGTGGAGGCTGGGTTCCCACAAGCTTTGAGGTTTACCCTGTCTTTCCTGTTCCTGGCTGGCCCATTCTGAAGTCCTGCAGCTGTCCACCAGTGTAGAGTGAACCTCAAGAGCTCACTGGATTACGTTTAAGCTGGGCTCTGGCCAGGAACCAGCTTGAAACTCCCTGGACTTTCCTTGGTGACTGATGATTGTGTTAGGAAATCTTTCTTTGGGTCCAACTAAAGTCCGACACAATCCACTGTTCCCTTTGGCTCTGTTGCACAAGTACAAAGAAAGTGGTTATGGGCTGCCTCTGAACTGGCACTAACGCCAAGCACATGCTATATCCCAGAGCTGCTCCTCAATAATTGAGACCATCGAGCCAGGAGTGCTGACACCTCACAGCCCGCACTGGTCTCCCAGCAACCTGGATGCAGGCTGGGTAGTATTTCATTTGGTGCCAGGGCCAGGGTGGCCCAGTGCCAGGGGTATAGAGAAACAAAGGAGTCCCAGGAGACTTGGAAGAGAGGGCATTGGGGGATGACCAGAGCTGAAAGATATTTGTGCATGGGCTGCTTTCTGGCAGATGACCTTGGAGCAAATGATTGATGGGTAGCCAGTTAATATTGCTCTGCAGACTATGGGTGGTACACACACATAGCGCCTCTGGGTGTAAAGTGGTATTATTTCTACCAGTGAAAAAGAACAGTGGCGGTTGTGTCAAAATGCTTTTAAGATTTTAAGGATTTTCCCTGTTTCATCAGGAGGCTTATCACATGAAGGAAGTTGCAAGGAGGCCATGAGGTAGAGGCCAAGTAGGAGGAGGTAGTCAGGGTAGAATCCAGGAAAGGTGGGTGGAGGCCAGGCAGGAGGAGACAGTTGGAGTGGAAGCCAGGTAGGAGGAGGTAGTCCAGGTAGAGGGTAGAAAGGAAGGCAATTGGGTTGGAAGCCAGGTAGGAAGAAGCAGTACAGGTGGAGGCCAAGGAGGAGGCATGGGGGCTCTTCTTATAGGAGCTGGAGAGGCCTCTCACATGCCTGATAGCTACATCAGGGTTTGTCCTTCATAGTCACTCCCTGAGACAAGCAGTCCAGAGTCCAGGAGCCTTCCCTTGGCAGAAGGGTTCTGAGGGAGTAGAAGCATGTCTTTGCAGGCAGGTCCACGCGCGCAGAACTCCAGGTGAGCTGGAAACTTCTCTGTGAATACCTGAAAGAATCATGGTCCTCAGCGATCACTGTGCCTCAGAACTGCTTGGCAATGTCCAGAGTCATCTTTGGTTGTCACAACTGGAGCAGGGATGCTACTGTTGTCTATGAGATAGAGGGCTTGGACACTACAACATCCTATGATGCACAGGACAGGCCAAAGAAAGAAGGGTCCAAAATGTCAGCGGCACCCAGGCTGAGAAACTGAGGGATTTAGTCAGTGGTTTAGTTAAATTTTAGCTTATTTTTAAAAATTAAAATGCAAATGTAATTTGTTATCAGCCCCATTCTTCAATAGCACAAGACTTACCTGTCAGATTTTCTCAAGTGAGAGGTAGTGGGGTAGAGTTGACCTGCTGGCCATGTGAGAAGTGGCAGTCTCAGAGTAGGGGTGGGCTTTCTCCTGGTTTGGAGGGTTTATGTGGGGCTTCCTATACACCAGCCACCCAGGGTTAGCAGGACTGCCTCTATGTGTTTCTTAGCCAGTGAGTCATATACATGGTGCTTCTTGCAGTGTGCCAGACCACCCCATGTCTATAAAGTGGTCCCATCTTGGTGTTTGTCTCCAACAGCAGCAGCTCTGAGCAGCACGTGGCCACACTGGGTCCTGCTGGTCTTGCTAGGCTTAGCTCTAGCTCTTGCTGATGACCACCCCGTAACTGATCTTCTGTGCTACATATAACTGATCTATAGCATTTTATGGCTGGTTTGTTCCCTTAACACTTAGTCACAATCTGTTATAAATTTTTATTTGATTTTTATACAATATTATTGTTTGCTTTAATTTGTTTAAATGTTATCTTACTAACTAGACTGTGGCATTTTCCCCCTTGTTGGACCCCTGATAATTTTTGGTATCTCTCTGCATTGTCTAGGATGGGGCTTGGGTAGACCAGACCTGGTAAATATTGTGGAGTTGAGCTCACCAACTTTGTGATGAATTTCTGCAGAATTTCAGCTCCTGACTTAGAAAGGGCGTAGAGGCAGTCGGGAAAAGAGAGAGAGTGGGACAAAGGGTGGTCCTTGGAGCAAGATTAGGGATGTAGTGACCCTTACGGGTTACTTCTTAGGAGGGAGGAACACCTTCCAGAGAGCTCTGGAGAGTGGTGAGGAGAAAAGTTATTTCAGCCATACAGGGTTGGGTCAGGGAGAGGCAGGTTATGTGTCGGCTTGTGGTGTGCAGGAAGAGGGCAACAGTCCCACTCTGGTTCTGCTTTGGGAATCCCTTTCTGCTTGGAGACCTCTGCTGAGGTGGGGGCCTGTGGGCACATCCAGCTCCAGGGGCTGACCACTGCCTTTCTGAGCAGCTCAGAGATGGGACTCCCTTTTGGGAATCTCTTCCTTTTTTGGGAAATCTCTTTCTTGATACACCCACATGCCCTGTAGCTGATGGGTGTGAAGGAAAGGCAGATTTCCCAAAAAAGGAAAGGAAACTTCCCAAATGCAGTTGAGGTGAGGTGGGCTCAGGGCAGCCTCACAGACAAGTAGCAGCCTGAGAAATCTGGCTGGGCACCCAGCTTTTCAGGAGTGGATGAGGTGAAGCTAGAAACCAGACTGCTTCTCTCCTCCACTTGTTTTCTTCTTGAGAAGTCTGCGCATAACACTGCCAGGTTCTGCCACTCTTCCTGGGTATCTTGGGGATTGGTATAAAAGCTAAGGAGCTGGTGTGATCAGCCCAGAGGCTTTACGACTCCATGGTGGGCCTGTTTCCTTCCTGGAATTGAGGCAAAAAGATGATCTAATGTTTTGTCTTTTTTTTTTTTTTTTTTATAATAAGTTACACACAACGTAAAATTTAACTATCTTTATCATATGTAAGTGTGCAATTCATTGGCATTCAGTATACTCACACTGTTGTGCATCGTCCCCACCATCTGACTCCAGAGCTCTTTCATCTTTCCAAACTGAAATTGTTACTATTAAACACTGACTTTTCACCCCTGCCACCTCTGCCATGTCAACTACCATCCCCCCCACCCGCCACCCCTTTTCTTTCTCTGAGGGTGGAACCCAGGGATGCTATACCACTGAGTTACATCCCCAGCCTTTTTATTTTTTATTTATTTTTATTTTTATTTTTAATGCTTATTTTTTAGTTGTAGGTGGACTGAATAACTTTATTTTATTTTTACGTGGTGCTGAGGATCGAACCCAGTGCCTCACGTGTGCTAGGCGAGCACGCTACCACTGAGCCATAGCCCCAGCCCCCCTTTTTTATTTTGAGATAAGATCTCATTAAGTTGCTGAAACTGGCCTCAAACTTGACGATCCTCCTGCCTCAACTTCCCAAGCAGTTGTAGTCGTGCTCCACTGTGCCAGGCCTACATTATACTTTCTATCTCTGAAGTTGACTCTTCTAGGAGCCTCATACAGATTGAGTATCCCTTATCAGAAATGCTCCAGACACGAGTTGTTTAGGATTTCAGATTTTTCTAGATAGTCAAATATTTGCCTGTACATACTGAGTTATCTTGGGAATGGGACCCAAGTCTAAATGTGGAATTTACATATATTTCATATATATACCTTAAACACATAGCCTGAAGATAATTTTATACAATATTTTTAGCATGCTTGCATTTTGACTGAGTCTTGCCATTTAAGGTCAGGTGTGGAATTTTCCACTATTTATTTATTTATTTATTTATTTATTTTAGTTGTAGGTGGACAGAGTATCTTTATTTTATTTTTATGTGGTGCAGAGGATCAAACCCAGTGTCTCACGCATGCTAGGCAAGCACGCTACCACTGTGCCATAACCCCAGCCCCGAATTTTCCACTTTTGATATCATTTCAGGGCTTAAAAAGCTTCAGAGTTTAGAGCATTTTGATTTCAGATTTTCAGATTAGGAATGCTCACCCTGTATGAATGGATTTATATAATATTTGTCTTTTTGTATCTGACTTATTTCACTTTAGCACAATGCCCTCAAAGCCCATCCGTGTTGTAGCCTATCAAGATTTCCTTTATTTTTTATCTGTGGTAGGCCTACTGGTCTTGAATCTCATCTGCCTCTGCCCCTTGGTCTCTCCCACATGGAGGCCATTGGGATATGTGAGTGGGAGGCACAGCTTTGACAGACTGTGGTGCTGAGGGCTGAAGCTTCTCTCCTTAGCCTTGAGAATCCCTGACAGAGTCAGGAGGGACAAGAGCTTCAGGACATTGTTGGGACCGTGCTGAGGGCATCAGCTCAGCCCGCTCTCCTAGACATCATAGGGAAACACTTTCCTTTCTGAGGTATGTGTTTTCTCAGGGATAACTTGTGGGTTTGTCAATTCCATATGATGCAAAGGTCCAGCCAGAGAAGTTAAATTGGGGACACCTGTGTTCCTGTGTGTAATGATAGGGCTGGCTTGCAAGGTCCTCAGTGGATCTGTGCTGACAGGCAAGACTCTGGCTGCTTTAAAGTTTGCTACTTGTAAAAGAGTCCAGAAAATTCCTCTGATCTTAAGACCTTTCCCCATCTCGTTCTGGATGCATTTTTGCTACTGCTGTTCTATAAAAGCCTGAGCAGTGCACAGGGACCCAGGGTGCCTAGGAGAGGGTGTCACCACTTGGCCCTGCTGTCTTTAGGAACTGGCATTTGAGTTTGTAACTCCATGCTTTGCAATTGATCTCTATAGCCTGGTTTCTCCCAAAGTCATCTTCGCCCTATATTAGAATGTCTTCAGCGTGCAGCCCTGAGCCCATCTTTGACTCACCATTTATTGTGGTCTTCAGGGAGCGTTCTAATTTGGGAATACTGCTGTGAGCTCTGACTTCGTTGCTTCCAACTTAGAGCTTTTCTAGGCAGACTGCCTGAGTAGGCATACAGCCTGCCCTTCCCCTAGTATTGGGGCCCATCAGCTGATTTGCATCTGATTCTTTGGTTACCATGACTGTGGGGTCCATACCAAACACCAGTGGGGGAGGGATACACAGCTGTAAGAAGGTCCCTCTCCTGCACTTAGGTCTATAGGGACTCATGTAGACTGGTGAAGAGTAATCCCTGTAGCAGAAGCATGGTGCAGATGCTATAAAAGGCAGTAGGTGGTTGGGGGAGAAGTGAAGTCTCTGGGAGAAAAGAGGTGATGTTTGGCTGCCTTCCTGCTCATTATGGAGTTTTGGGAGGATCAGTATGCCTGGCTTGGCCTCTGGGTTGTCTCTTTGTGCACACTCTCTAACGTGGTCCTCTCTGATCAATGGATATTGTGTCCATTTCACTGAGACAAAGACCCAGTGGGGCCTACACTAGTCTCCTCCATCCTTAAAGAATGTTCTAAGACTCCAGTTGATGCCTAAAACCACAGATAGTACTGAACCTTGCACATACCATATGTTTACCTATATATTCAACCCTAAGATGATGTTCACTTTATAAATCAGGGATAGGAAGAGATTAACAATAATAATAAATAGAAAAATCATAACATACTGTAGTAAAAGTTATATGAATGTTGCTCAGAACATCTCAGCAGCCATCTTGGTAATCAAATCCATTGTCACAGTATTGCAGTGCTTGTGCTCAAGTGACCCTTATTTTACTTAATAATGGCCCCAAATCTCAAGGGTGTTGATGCAGGCAACTCAGATATGCCTAAGAGAAGCCATAAAGTGCTGCCTGTATATGAAACGGTGAAAGTTCAAGACTTAAGAAAGAAAAAGGTCGTATCTTGAAGTTGCTAAGATCTGTGGTGACAACGAATCTTGTTATCTGTGAAATCATGAAGAAAAAGAAATTTGGACCAGTTTTGCTACAGTTGACCACGAAAAGCAAAACTACAAATAAGGGGGACAGATGAACCCCCATGGGATTGGAAATCCTTACTAACTGTTGTAAGAGGTGCCACTTGAGGTCCATTTGCTGACAAGTGCCACACACTTTTCCCAAAAACTCTGTGATGTGTGCCGTCTCACCTGTTAGAATAGAGCATGTAGGTGCAGTAACATCCTCCACATTGTCTCTGTGGGATATTACTCAGTATGACAGTCTTCTGGAAACTGGGGCCTGAGCTTTAAGTTGTTCCTCTTCCCTGCCTCTCCTTTTAACTTGAGCTGGGAGATTGGGGAAGAAACAGTGGCAGTTCTGTGCCCCAGTAGCTCTTTCTCCTTCTTGACAACTCTGCATACTGGTCCATGTGGCATTTCCCACGTAAGGAACAACTAGAGGGCAGAATCTGCATGGTTGATTATGAGGTTGTAGACAGGGAACAGAGCAGATTCCCGTGGGCAACAGCCAGGGGATTTCTAGCTGTGCATGACCCAGACCTTCTGTCTTAAAGGTGAGGAAGTGCAGCAGGGGAGAGGAGTGTGACTGAACCACAGGTGTGGGGAGAGTAGCCAGGACCCCAGGCAGCAGCCTGTGAACTGCCCTTCAGGGAGTAGAGGCTGTGGAAGAGAAGCAGCTGACTCTCCATACAGGGGTGTATATACAGGGGCATTGGGAAGTTGTGTGCTGCTGTGATTTGGATGAGTGTCCTCCAAAGGTTCATATATAAGGACCTGGTTTCCTGAGTGGCACTGTGGGAGGTGCTGTGGGTCTTTAAGAGGTGGATCTTAGTGGGATATCTATAGGTTGTTGGGGGTGAACCCTCAAAAGGTATTGTGGGGGCCCAGTTTCTCTAGTGTCTCTGCTTTCTGATTGGAGATATGACCACTTGCTGTGGTGTATGTTTCTACAACAATGTGCTGTCCTCACCAAAGGTCCAGAGTGATGAGGCTTCCCAGTCTTACACTTGAACTCCAGAAACATGAGCCAAAATAAACCTTTCTTGACTTCCCATGTAAGGTATTTTGTTCTAGTTGCACAGAGCTAATACATGTACCTCCACTATGGGACTTCTGTGTGCATAGCCTAAGCCTCCCAGAGGGAGGAAGTTAGAGAAGAACGCTGCAATGTGCCAAAAGGGCAGAGAGGGTCAGATGGAAGGGCACAAGTCAACCTGTGCAGGCAGGCAGGAAGGTTCTGTGGGTCACCCTGAATCACTGGGAGAGCCAAGAGAGGCCATGGGTCATCTAAGTCACACCAGATCCCTCCTCCCTGTGTCCCTTGTCCCCAGCATACCTGTCAGAACACAGAGGGCACCTTGTTACTTTAATTCCATGTGAAAATACAGGACAGTCAACACCTCAAGGGCTGAACTTGCATTGAAGGCATTAGTAATAGCACACCAGGGTGTGGTAGGTGACTAGCAATGAATCTGCCTGCTATCCTCCTCAACTCTGGTACTTGAGTTTCTGTTATAAACATTTCAGTTAGCCTCCCCCTAAAGATCTGCCTTCAAATTTCAGACCACACTGAGAGGACTGGTGACCTTGGCTCTCTGTGAATGCCTTTCTGTCTCAGGGGTCCATCCAGTGTCCTTACATTCCTTCACAGTTCCATAAGTGGTAAGTCAAGGGCAGCAAGCAGTACTTAGCTGCCCACCTACGTCAGTGCCGTAAATAGATCCCAGACACTCTCCCTTGCCTTCCTCAGTGTACCTGCACCTATCCAGTGGGGAGATTCTGGGTACCATGGCAGCTGTGCATCTCATTGTCCACTGAGGTACCTTCTGTCCTGCCTATGCCACATGAACAGCTCTTAGTGATGGGGAGGATGTAATGGGGTGGTGGGAGTGGCAGTTCTGTGAAGTTGGTAGAAGGCTTTCTGCCGGGCAGTGAGGAGAAGATGGGCTGTAATGAGTACCCTGGTCATTGTCACACAGTCTTGGTGGACTTGTCTGCAGCAGCTGCTGTGCCCTATTGGCTGCAGGCTGTGATGATGTGCTGGACATCTCCCTCCTACAGAGAGGAATGTTAGGTAAGTGGATGGTTCCCAGTAATTTGGTAGGAAACTAATTAAGTACCAGCAGGGAAAGAACTGTTGAAAAAGACATTTTATGGGCATTCACAACAGAAAACATTTAGAGTTGAAGGACCAAAGCCAGCGTATTCATAAACGAGCATATCATACTTACACACACAGGCCTGGGCAGTCAAGAGCCAGCTGCCGCACCCTCTAGGATGAATCCCTTCTACCCTCTGCTCTTGGGGACCCCTTGCATTGGGCCTTGCCATTGAGCCCAGTTAGCTTGCCCTTTGCATGTGACTTTCCCAGGAAATAGGTAGTGCTGTCAGTCAGAAAACAAATGAGCCAATCCATGGAAAGGATTAGTTATGGCAGCTTAATATGTTAGTGTGTTAATCTTCCTGCTGTCCTCACTACTCAAAACCCTGTCTCAGAAGAATATTCTGTTTGGCCTGGAAGGGAATATCCTTTTGATGGGGGAAAGCTCCCTGAACAACAGGGAGTGGTGATGCTGCGCCATCTCAGAGACATGAAGTACTTGGGGGATTGAAGTGAGTACCTTCTCATTGTGCTGTGTGCTCACCTGTGCTGAAATGAACTGAGTTGATTGCAAGGTTGTTTCTTTCTGCCAGGGAGTTGCTGACCATACACACAGCAGGGTAGTTGTGCTTATTTCCTGTGGTCATTGTAGCAAGTTGTCATAAACTTAATGGCTTAAAACAATACTTACTCTCTTATAATACTGGAGGTTCAGAGTTTAAGTCAAGGTGTGGGCAGGGCTAGTTCCCTCTGGAGGCTGTGCGGGAGAATCCCTGTCTCTGCTTTTCACGGACTCCAGTGGCCATTGTTTGTATTCCTCAGCTCCTGGCCCCTTTCTCACTTCCCCACAACCTCTTGTTCCTATCACACGTTTCCTCCTCCTCTTTCTCAAATCTCCCTCTATTCTCTTATGAGGACCCTTAGGATTGTGTTTTTTAAAGGCCCCCTGAATAAACCAGAATAATCTCTCCATTTCAGGATCCTTAATTTAATCATATCTGCAAAGTTGCTTTTGTCAACTAGAGAATATTCATAAGTCTGGAGATTAAAGCATGGATATCTTTGGGAACCATTATTTGACGAGCCACAGAGTGTGCAACCAAAGGGAACTGCTGCAGAAACAGAGGGACAGGTGAACTCTGCTTGAACAGCTTCCAGAGAGATGATACTGGGCCAGGCTCAAAAGTCTGCAATGGTATTGCCTGGACCCAGCCAGAAGAACAGCAGGAAAGGCCTATTCCCATCAGACCTGCTTCCTCTGTATGAGCAGAGGGTGTGAATTCTGACTCCTTTTCTTGGCTGGATTCTTATCTTGAGCCAGGGGAACTCAGCAGCGTTCAGTAGGACTCTAGGATGCCTCTGCTAGGCACAAGCCCAGCACAGAAGGAAAGGGTGAAGAGGAGCCACAGAGATTGTCCTTGATGGATGGTGTATTCCTCACCTGAGGTCAGCATCTCTCTTCTGCCAGGATGTCTGTGTTTACAGAATGAGAAGAAATAAGGGAACATCTGTGTAGGAAAGGGCCTGAAAAGAGTTGGTCCTTTTGTAGTTGGGGTGACAAAGAAGGCTTTGCCCAGTGCTTGGCAGAAAGCCAGCTTGTGAGGTGAGCCCCTCAGAGGGGAAGATGCAGCTGCCTTACTGCTGAGCATCCTGTTCATCAAGCTGGCCTTAGGCAGAGGCAAGGGAGGAAGAGAAGACCCCTTGTTCTCTAGGAGTCTGTTGTTTTGGAGGTGACTGGTCTTGTGTTTACTTCTCGGTGCAGTCCAAGCCTGGGGCACCTAGGTAAAGGTAGACTGAAGTCCCCAAAACAACAGGGCCTCAAAGGAATGTAATCCACCTCCACTGGCTTCACAAAGCAGGCTTGTCCTATCAAGCAAGAAGAGTCTTAGAGGTATGATTCCCTACATCTGTCCCTTCTTGATAACCTTGCTCCTAGCCTTCCATCTGCACCTCTGCCTAGATGGGTAGGTCATGGATAGGCTGCTTCTCAAAGTCCATATGCAACATATATGTGTTGCCTCTGTCTCCCCTTAACCATTTGAAGATGCAGTGACTAGAGGGTCCTTGGAATGCCTGCACCTCAGCTGAAAAGATGTAGTGCTGATGCTTGTCAGTGGCAGTTAGAAGATGCCCTGGACTCACCACCAGTACTGACTACATTACTTGGACTAACAATGCAGAAATAAAAAGAAATGTACTAGATTGGAGGTATAGTTCGGTGATAGAGCACATGCCTAGCACACTGGTGCAAAGCCCTGGATTTGATTCACAGCACTGGGTTGGTGTGGAGGTTGGGAGTAAAAATAAAGAGAGGAATCATGCACTAACCAGGGAGGTAGTTTCTCTTACAGTCCCCTGAGGAGGGCAGTGATTTACCCAAGGTCCAGTTTTTTTCTAGGCAAAGCTGGTGTTCTTGCCTGGAGCTATGCGTCTTGAAGCCACGGGTCTCAGGCCTGGTGAGTGGAACTACTCTGGCCCGCAAATTCCAGACTCTTGTTCAGGGCTCTTTCCCTAGGTTATACATTCCAGCCCTATCCAACCAGAATTTGGGGCTACCGAGGCTCTATTCCAGGATCAGCTAAGAGTGCAAAGATGGGAGGAAGATGAGAACCTGTGGTGGGAGATGTGGGCCTAGGATAGGAGAGTGGTAGGGCAGTGTCTTGTGAAAACGCCTGGGGTTTCTTAGCTTTTTTTCCCAAGATAGAGGATAGAGCACAATTTATACTCCTGCCAAGAAAGTTAAGAAAGCAGTCAGCCCAGGTGGGGTGCTGTATAAATGCTGACATTTGCGAGAGTCAAATGCAAACAGTTGTTGGAAATGGAGCTTCACTGTGTCATAGTGATGCTGTGGCAGCCTTGATGGGCAGCGTTACTGAATTGAGCATCACATCAAAACCCTTAGCGGGAAACAACCTACATGTTTCCCGGACCCTGTTTGGCTATTTCTTTCTTTCTTTTTTTTTTTTAATTTTATTTTAAGACAGGTTCTTTTTTTTTTAAAAATATTTTGTTTTAGTTGTAGATGAACACAATATCTTTATTTATTTTATGTGGTGCTGAGGATCAAACCCAGTGCCTCACGTATGCGAGGCAAGCGCTCAACCGCTGAGCCATAACCCCAGCCCCCCTGTTTGGCTATTTCAATTGCTCATGTCCCTCTTTCCCCAGAGGGAGGCAGTGTGGCAGGCATCCAGCACAAGTTTTAGCCTGATTCACATCATCCTTTGTGGCAGACCTCGATTTCTCTGCTTTATGATGAATGCCTTTCATAGTTGTGTGAAGAGTTAAATGGTCAGCACTACAACTTGAGTGAGAGAAGCAGCTGTGAGTCCATACTTGACATGCCTTGGTCACATTGGACATATGCACTGCATTGTAGGCAATACCATGGAGATCACAGCCGCATCCTCAGAGGTCATGTTGGAAAGGCAGACAACAGGAATCTTTGTTTTCTCACTGTCCTTGCCAGAATGGGAGTAGGCAATGGAATGGCAAGAACATGGTTGGTGGAAACTCTTGAAGGCTTCCTGGATGTTTTTTCTCCTCATTTGTTCCCACCCATGTTTTGTGCCTTTCCTGGGTGTGTTGGGTCAGATTGCTGTGCCAAGCAGAAAAATGGGAGTAAACATTTGCTCCTAAGATCATGCAACCATGACCATGACTTTTTTTCTTCAGGGGCTCTGTAGGGAAGACGAACACTTACCAGTGTTGCCAGCAGATGTTCAGGCTGTCTGCTTGGTCGTTCCCTTGCTCTGCTATTGTCATCCCCATGTGGTGAGAGGAACAGGGCCTGCTTGTTGCCCCTCACCTGCAGAAATAACGGACCTGGGCATGTGCACATCTGTGCCTTGAGGCATCCAGCAGCCATTTAGGAAGTCACTGGTATATGTGCTGAAAGTTTGACATCTGATGCAGCCTGTGTAGGAGTTTGAAGGGATGGATAAAGGAGGTTGCTGTGTAGAATATATGCCTTTTGGGTGGAATCACACACTTGAGCATTGTATAAACAGGTGGCGATTTTGGCCATACTGGTTTCTTCCATATGTCCTTAGCCTTTTCCCATTTGGGAAAAAAAGTATTTGCCTAGTTTTAGAACATATCCATTTATTTGGTTTGAATATTTTGTTTCTCTCCAAGTCAAGTATTTGAATTATGTATATCCTTGAAGACTTGGAAGTGAGAGCCCTCTGACTCCTTCAGGCAGCATAGACTTTGCTGCAGTGAATGCTTTATGTGAGGATTTGCTGAGGGGAACAATCTTCTTTTCCCAGTAAAGAGCCTAGTACATGGCCACACCTGCAGAGAAGTGCCTGCCATGGGATCTGAGGGGCCTGGACGGCAGTCTCCCAACCCTCACAGAGTTATTTTAATTTCTCACTGGCATGATGGTGGGGCAGCCATTTGGGTTTATTTTTTGGAAGGGAGGGGGATAATGTTATATAATAAATACCCATTTTTCTCCCTATTGCATAGTACTTGGATCCTATGTTCTGGCAGAAAATGGGTCAGATGGGAATTTTTTTTTTAAATATTTATTAGTTTTAGATGGACACTATTTTTTTATGTGGTGCTGAGGATCGAACCAGTGCCTTACACATGCAAGGCAGGTGCTCTACCACTGAGCCACAATCTCAGCCCTGGGTCAGATGGGAATTTTAAAGGCATCATGGAATTTTATTTTTCCAAAATAAAATTATTATTATTATTATTTTTTATTTTTCCAAAATAAAATTTTAATTGGATTTGCATTAAATATATGTACAAAGTTTAAAAAGTCAGATATGTAGCCATAAGACTTGTAACACAAGAGTACCACCCTATCCTGGGCCTTCTTATACCTGAGCAGGGCTTCCACAGGAAGCAAGGGTATTCTAGTACATTTTTCTACATTTGTAAGTAAACGTAATTTTTTTTAATTTTTAAAAAATTTTTTAAATATTTTTTTTTAGTTGTAGATGGACACAATGTCTTTATTTTATTGCTTTGTATGTGGTGCTGAGGATTGAACCCAGGGCCTCACGCATGTGAGGCAAGCGCTCTACCGCTGAGCTACAATCCCAGCCCCAAGTAAACATATTTTTACTGCTACTTCTTGAGTTTCAAAAGATATCATCTATTGATTTTATGCACCATAAAATAGGTTTTAGTTCTGTACATGTGCCTGGCTTTGCCGCTCTGCTACTATAGCACGTGCATATGCGTCCACACATGTATGTATGTGTGGCGAATGCATAGTCACATCCTTTTTCACCTTCATCTCACCAGGATGGTTGCATTAAGTTAGTAAGTTAAATATTGGGGTTACATCAGTAGAGTCTACATTATTATGACAGTGTAAAAAGTGTGCACATTCGAGCCATGTAGTAAACTAGGATTCTGTTTCCTTATACAATATTTGGTTTTTCTTGCCCTTAATAATTGCCTTCGTACACCTTCATTTGTTTGATTTTCTATTTCAATATTCCTAATTGAACCCTAAATTTTCCAATGGAACTATGGCACTCCTCTCAGTGTAGACAGCTGCCTAAGACAGCAGTTCCTTTTTGTCTTGGTAGCAGCTCTCAAGGAGCCTTTTGTGTCTTCTCTTCTGTACCATTGGTCTACATGTCTATTTTGGTGACAATACTATGCCGTTTTTTGTTACTATAGCTTTGTAGTATGGTTTAAGATCTGATACTGTGATGCCTCCTGCTTCAGTCTTCTTGCTAAGGAATGCTTTGGCTATTCTGGGTCTCTTATTTTTCCAAATGAATTTCATGATTGCCTTTTCTATTTCTATGAGGAATGTTGTTGGGATTTTAATTGGATTTGCATTAAATTTGTTTAATGCTTTTGGTAGTATGGCCATTTTGACAATATAAAAATAAAATGCACAAAGATTTCAAAAAAAAAAAAAAGGAGCCTTCTGGCCCCATGTTTCAGCATGGTCTGGCTCTTCTCCCACCTACTATGTAGCTCTTGACCCAGGCTTTGCTTCACTGTCTTCACCATCAGCCTGGGAATTCTCTTTCTTGTCCCTGATTTCTTAGGCCCATCTTTTCTTTGTTTTAGTTTACTTCTTCATTTGGGCAGCCTCCCAAGAAAGACATGAGAGAAGAGAGGTCTTTGAAGCCCTGCCCGTCTGAGGATGACTTTCCTACCCACACTCTGGGTTGGTGGCTGTGCTGTCTGTAGGATCTGATATAGGAAATAATTTTCCCTTGGAATTCTGAAGGCGTTGTTCTTTGTCTTTAAGTTCTACTGGTACTGCTGAGAAGTTCTGTGCACAAAGATCTGATTCCTGATCGTTTGTAAATGAACTGAATTTTTGCTCTGAAAACTCTTTTACCCTTGAGTTCTAAAATTTCATGAAATGAAGTTATACCTTGGTATGGATCTGTTTTTGTTGTTGTTGTTGAGCTCAAAAGCCTGGGTATCTTTCAATAGGGAAAGTTCTGTCCTGGCCCAGCATGTTTGCTTGTGTTGTTTCCTTTGGTAATTTCCTTTGCTTTGTTTTCACTGGTCTTTACCTCTGGAGCTCCTATGATTTGGCTGCCAGTTCCTCTGGGAAGAGTCTCTAATGTTACTGTTTTTTTGCAATGCTTTGGTCCTGAATTGTATTAACCCTGCGTTAGAATCCTTCTGCTGCATCCTTCTTTTGGTTTTCACAATTTTAACTGCTGCTGCTATGTTTTGGTTTTTTTTTTTTTTTCTTTTGTTGGTGCTGGGGAATAAAACCTAGGGCCTATGCATACTAGGCAAGTGTTCTATCACTGAGCTAAACCCCAACCCCTGTTTTAACTTCTTATAGCTCACTTTGTTCTTTATATGTACCCTTTAAGAACCTCTCATTTGTGTTTCCTAGATGCAGTATTTTCTCTAATCATTTCAGTTGTTTTGAACTGTTCTGTCTCTGGTCTTACATGCATTCTTCTAGTTTCTTTTCTGTTGGTTTTAGTCTTGAGCTTTCTCAAATGAGCAGTAATGAGACTTAGAATGAGACTGCATATGAATGGAGTGTGTGGGGGTAAGTTCATTAATAGACCTTAGAAGGACATCCAAGCAGCGGACTGGCTCCTTTGACAGGACCCTTGAATATCCCTTCCTCATCTCCATTCTTTGGAGAATTCCAGTTCTAGGAGATCTTTCTCTTGGGTTGGTCAGTTTCTTGAAATATGAATTTCCTCTTCTCCAGCCTATGGGGGCCCCTAGGCAGCAGAAGAACTTGGGGTGGGGCCTTCCCTTTCAGGATGCCAACTTTCTTGGAGTCTTCGTGCTGTTAGTCCACTCCTCCTAACCTCCAGCTCTGCATGCTGCCCCAGAATCAGAATTTTTTTTCAGGGAGGATCCTTTGGTTGCTGTGTGGGTCATATTGTTGATCTGGGCCTGGGTAGCTCATTGTGTGTACTTGGCAAGTTATGCCTGAGTGTGTGTGAATGTAAATGCACACATACCTCCCAGGAGATGTGTGTGTTCCCATCCTGAGTTAAATGTACCGTCTGTTATTTGCTTAAACCTCTTTTATGAAGAAGAGATACTTTCATAAATAGTTGATCCCCTCCCTGCCAAAGAAAAACGAAATCCCAAATTTTCCTGGTTGAAAGCCCAAGGGTTACCGACTGCTGTTCCAGAAGGCTAGAAGGAAATGGTTTATCTAATCTGTTGTGAATAAGCCATTCACTAACGACCTAGTCACCTACCTGGGACCAACAATAAGACCCTTGTTGCCATGGCCTGGACAGGTTCTATAACTGAGATACTCTGGTGGCCTTGAGAAATACCATCAGGGAGACCAGAGCCGTGTTGGACTGTCCTTATTCCAGGGCCACAGAGTTATGTTTTCCTAAGGTCTACTCCGTGGGTCTTCCTAAGGGCTCCATAGCCTCAGGAAACCATAAAGAATTTAAACTCATTCATTCATGTGTTGCTGATTTGCTGTGCGTCTTAGTTAGATTTGCTGTGCTCAGAGTTGGGAAAATAAAGATGGAAATGGGTCTTTACCTTCCAGAATATCATAGGCTAGCTAGAGAAACCAAGGGGTCAGCCATCATGGGGTGCATAAACAGTGAGACAGACACTGTCTCCCTGCCCACCTGAAGGAGCCAGCTGGTAAGTTCTGGGACTCTAGGGAAGAAGAAATTAGGAATAATGTAGTATATGAGGGGATGGGGGCTTCAAAAGGCAGGAGCAGCCAGAGCAGTAAGGCTGAATAAATAGTAATACCTCCCTTCGGGTGCCTGAAGTAAAATTAGGGTTATAGTGATAATTTGGGTAAGCAGAGAACAATATTGTCCAATTAAATCTTAGCACCTGAAGCCGGGCGCGGTGGCTCAAGCCTGTAATCCCAGCACTTAGGGAGGCTGAGACAGGAGAATCACGAGTTCAAAGCCAGCCTCAGCAATGGCGAGGCGCTAAGCAACTCAGTGAGACCCTGTCTCTACATAAAACACAAAATAGGGCTGGGGATGTGGCTCAGTGGTCGAGTGCCCCTGAGTTCAATCCCTGGTACCAAAAAAAAAAAAAAAAAATCTTAGCACCTGAGGATAAAAATCAGTTCATATCATGTAACCTCTTGGGGTATGTAATTGTATATTAATATGAGGCACAAAGGATCACAAGGCCTGTAGAGAGCTGTTGGCCTGAGTTTTCCTTCTGATCTGATCCTGCCTTGCCCTACTCTGCCTTGCCCTACTCTGCCTCCAGTCTCTGACTTTCCACCACCCATTTGGCCTTTTGTAACTGGGATGGAAACAAAACCATTTCCGGCCCCAGAAGGTCCCTGCTTGGTTAATTCCCATGTCTCTAAAAATATCTGTGAGCCTGTGCTGGCCTTGTCTCCTCCCTACACATGCTGCTGCTCTACCCCGACTCAAGTCTTGGGAGAGAAATAAAATCTCCCTTTTACTGCTTTTTCTAGTCACAGAAGAGAATAAATAAGAAATGTTGTTTTCAAAGGTGAAAGGAAAAAAATGCCTTCATTAGGCCCAGAAGTCTGCACAGCTTCTGGCCAGGCTGATGCCACTCTGCTGGGCAAGTCCCTCTTCACGGGGTCCCTTTCTTTTTCTGCATGTTGGGGTGGCAGGGGAGTCAGGCCCTCTGCAGCAAACCAGGCTGCCTAGAGGAACTGTGCATGGGATGGAGTCAGCTCCTAGCCCCTATCCACTGCGCCTGGTCAGTGCAGGCTGAAGGGGGCTGTGGGAAGCCTCCAACCTCCAGGATGCCTGCTGTCCTGGGAGCTTTCTCAGGCATTCATGGGTTGGGACTGAGCCTCAAACCCCTCCCCACTCCAACCCCCACATTGGACGTCTGCCTAATTGAGGCTTTATTTATCTCCACATTTTCCCAGCTCTGTATAAAGAGACAAGCAAGTGGGTGAGGCCCACAGATTGTCCAGAGCACGGGGAGAAAGATGGGGGTAGGGGAAGTAGAATGCACAAGGGTCTGCTTCCTTCCCCCAGAAAGGCCATGTGAGGAGGGGCTAAAGAGAGAGCACGGGGCAGGGCACTGCTCAGTGAGGCGGGTATGCACAGCATTTTTTTCCCTTTCTTTTTACCCTACTCAAAACCCCAAAAATAGCCATGTCAGAGGCACAGCACTGCGCATGGGGATCAGAGCAGAGCCAGCTGAGAGCCATTGACTGCTCCTCCTTCCTCCCTGGATACAGTCCTCCTCGTGGGTCCTGCGCTCCCCACAGGTCCAGCAGAGACTCCCAGGGTGACCAAGTTGCATCCTTCTGTGGAACTACTCAAGGAAATGTGAAAAGTCATCTTTTTAAAACTTTGCTTTTCTTGCAGTTTTCAATTTTCCTGCTTAAATTTCTCAAAGTGCGGCAAACCTGTCTCTAATATGTAGACAGTAAAAAAGACATAAAGATTTGACTTGATCTGGAAACCAAGAGGACCACCATTCACATGCAGGAGAGCAAATGCCACAAAGGTTGTTTGCTGTTTATAAGATTTTTATCAGTTATAAAATTAACATGTTTATTGTACCTATTTTTACAAAAATAGGAAGTTATAAAGATGCAGTGATAAACCAACTCTTCAGAAAGAGTCTGATGTGAAGTGTTAGGGTTTAAATGATGACTTGCTTAGAGTGGGTTCCTGAGGAAAATTCTTCTGGGTGGTACAGCTGCCAGTGTCAGGCTGTCACAGGGTAGCTAGTAGAGGGCAGCTCCTCCTGGGATGGGGCCTTTGCCACCTCTGCACTGCAGCACACTGAGCAGAGGGTTGGAGAGGTGGATGCAGGGATGAGGATATCTTGGAAGCCCTTAGTTTTCATCCCAGAGAGATTTGGATTTGATATTCAGGTTATCCATGGTGTCTCACTGCCTCACTGCCTCTCCTGAGTCCCCAAGTGAGCCCAGAGTGCACACACAGTCTCCCTGACCACTGGGCCAGTGAGTCTAGGAACCAGAGGCCAGGCCCATGGCTCATTCCAAGTGCCCTCTCCCTACTCCCACCAATCAGTCAAAACTAAGTAGAATTAGTCTGCCCTCTGGCAGTCGTCAGAAAATACATGACACAGAGTGTGGGGGTTGAATTCCAACGGTGCCACTTGTTAGCTGGCTCTGATGGCCTTTGTAACCTCACTAAACCTGGACTTTCTCATCTGTACCACGGGGAGTTTTAGGATGTGGAGCTAAAACCAGAAAGCAGCTTTTTATTCCTCTGAAACGCCGGGGAGACCTTCGCTGTGTCCTGCTTGCTATGCTTGTGTCGTCCTCAGACCAAGGGAAAGGCTGCTTCTCTAGTCCCCTCCCTGTCTCAGATCCAGGGACACCTGCCCACTGGTGAAGAAGCAGTTTAACATTTCAGTAATGTTGCATTTGATTTAAAATACATATATAAGGGGAAAAAAACCTTCAGAAACATTTTGACAGGTGTGTAGACACGAGCAAGGACTCTAGTTGTGTGTATATTTCCCTATTTTTTTGGAATTATTTCTTGAGCATAGAGTTCTAGAAATAGAATTTGAAAGGTGGAAGGCTGTGGATGTTCCTTTTGGCTGCAGTGCCCATTTCCAACTGCTCCAGGCAAGAGCAGTTGGAGTCTCCTCAGCTCACCCTCCCTGCTCCCAGAAGTGGCTGACCCTGGACTTGAGGATGAGCCCCAGGAGGCAAGGGAAGCAAAAGAGGAAACTTTTGAGAGGTGTTTCTGAGATACCCCTTCCCCTCACTTCTTATACAGGCCACCCCCTAGCCCCCCACACAGGCCATTCCTGTCTAAGGTAGCCCTGTTGTTGGCTAGGCCTCAGGTTGAAGTGTGGTTTTTCCATCTGCTCTGCTGGGCTTCCAGAGTTCCTTCCCTCCTTCCACTGACTTCACAAGCACCTGACTTGTGTTTGTGCATTATGGGAGACTCAAATCCTGATGTCCTGCCTGACTTCTGAGACACCTGGAGCCTGTAGGAAGACTGATACAGAGAGGGCTTATCTGACTCTGCCTCCTTCCCAGGTCATTGTTATGGGGCCAGTGATGGCTGGGGTTGAGGCCTCAGGTCAGGCCCCAGGTCAGGAGGAAAAGCACATATGGGTGAGTGAGTGGGTGTAAAAGCTACCAGCTGAGAAGCCTGCTGTGAGCCTCCTCCTCACCTGTGTGATGGTAACAGCCTCTTTCCCAGGCTGACAGGAGTCAAAGAGTACTGTGTCACATGCCCCTGTGCTTGGTATGCACACTTCTGAGAAAGGCCGAGCAGGTGCAGGGACTCCCTGATTACCCCTGGTGACTTCTGTTGGTGGCACCCTCCTTTATATCTGCACTTCCAGGTCAGCCAGTGTGCACTTGTTCCCAGAGGACTCTGTCCAGGCCTGCTAGGATGCATCAGGGCAGATACCCAGCCCCTTTGCTGTGGGCTACTCTGGACAAGCAGCTGGATGAGCCCCATGCTCCCAGCTGCACTGCTAGAAAAGACACTAAGACCCCAGACCCTAGCAGTGGCCTCCAGGATTTCTAGTGGCCCTGGCTGTTGGGAGTGGTAGCTTCTGTTTTTAGTAAGCTGTCTAATTGGAGGCCTGGTAGAGATTACCCAGCTCACCCATGCTTTGATCCTTCTGTCTAACCTTCTCTTTTTACTTGGAAATAGTTGAAGTTCATGCCCTAAGCAAAGCTCCTATTTTTGCAGGAAACAAAGGCTCTTACTGTTACAGCCCTCCTCCCTGTCCCCCACTCCAGGCTCCTGCTCGTATCTCAAATGATTTTCACTGGGCTGTCAGCACTGATGGTGGCTTCTTCATAGGGTCCTTCCCTACCTGGTGACCCAGCATCTCCTTCTCTTATCTGTTGGGTCAGACATCACAGGGCTGAAAAGAGAATTGAAAAAGATGGAAGCCTAATCTTTGCAGAAAAACAGATTGATTTCCAATATGCTATCCTTACATCCTGCCCCAGACAATGGCTGTTTGCACGTGACTCCCTAACTTCTGATGCCCTGGTTTTATTTTAAGCTGGAAGAATTAAATCTTTAAATAAAGCTTCCTTGTTCCCTTTTAGCAAGAAGACATCTCCTAGGACATGAGTCCAGGGCTGTTTTCTTGGGAATAATCATCATTTAGCTTCTCCCCAGAGGAAAGGCCCTCTCTGTCTCTAGCAGCTCTAGGCATGGTGAACATATGCACCCTGGCTGAGGAGTCTCCTCCTGTGTCCTCCCAATGCCATGGGGACTTGTGGCCTGATGTTTTGGAGAGAGTTGAAGTCATCTTGCAAATTCTGTCAGCTCATCTGAGGTAGAAACATCCTGGGACTAAAATTAATGAAAGATATTTAATTATCTTTGTAGTAGAGGTGGATAGGGTGCATGGTTCTGGGTAGGAATACTGGGCTTGGGGTTTAGGAGGGTCCTTACAGAGCAGAAAGGATCTCAGTGGCATAGGATGGGTAGGAGTCATTTTGAATGTCTCTAAAGATATGATCCCAATTGCTGGTTGAATAGAAGTTATCTGGCAAAGACCAGGGCTTCCAGTCTAGTCGACTCTCCTTTTTTCCCATAGCCAGAGCCACCATCTCCTCTGACACCAGGATCCTAGACAGTCTATATTTTTGTGTGGATTAGGTTTGAAAAGCATTGGAAAGGACCAGGTACAGGGATAGCAGACAATAGCAGGTCAGTAACAGCCATTGCTGACTTTCACAATATGGGTATAGCTCCCATGCTGGGTATGCTGGTGTGCACACTTGTCATGGTGGCTGGGATGTCCCATTTTTCCTTCCAGTGTGTCCTGGCAGGTTGAAGAAATGAAAGTAAATGTCCCTCATGCCTGTCAGCCAATAGACCCAGTACTGGGCCTGTGCATCTTTGCTCCCAGCCCCTTTGTTCCAAGAGACTTTTTTCTGACCAATATGTTTGGTGCTTACTTTTAACCAGCCCTGATCAGTAAAGGCCCAGCACTCAGACCCTTGACTTTTCTAGCAGAAAGGCGGTTCCTTGCAGTTCATTGGCTTGTTCATTCATTCACAGGTCTCTAAACATCTTCTGAGTTTCTGTTTTGAGGTAGGAATTAGGAAGTAGGGGTCCCCCTTTCCCCTTGTCTTCAGGAAACTAGTGATGCTGCTCTGAGGCAGGACACCTATAGAGGGAAGTGCTCACAGCCAGGGCACAGTCACCAGGTGAGGGACTTGGAGGAAGTTGGATCTATTAGAGAAAGCTCAGGGATCCCAGGGGGCCAGGTCTGAATTGGATGTGGAAGAGGTGAGGTCAGAGAAGTGTGGAGAGAGTTGAAGGTCTCAGAAAAGACAGGAGCTTTCAGATTCATGGAGTGAATGGAGCAGCTACCAGAGCCTCAGAATAACATGGTCTGCCTGGGAATGAGAAGGCGGGAATTGCTTGAACAGTGGGCTGTAAGTGTGTGTAAGAGAGAGAGTGAGATCCTTACATTTTCCCTCCTCCCAGGGGGCTATACTTTCACCTAGGAGGGAATAGATACAAGGTTTCCCTTGTAGGAGTTACTCTCCTAGAGCCTCCAGGCTGGTAATAAGGTTGCATTGATCAGCTGAGTAAGGATGGGAGATTCAGTTGTTAATACAAATCCTCCTCTATGGCAAACGTAACAACATTTTTTAGCTTCTATTTGTCATGAGTTGCATGATATATGGAGACATCAGAGAAGTGAGGCCATTGTACCCAGACCCCGAGGAAAGAGAGTGCTGGGAAAGGCAAAGGGTATCTGGCTGGCAGGTAGAAGTTTCACCACTGGCCTGGGCTTAGCAACCTGCTTGTGACTGAGTGAGAAGAAGTATTTTGTTGTTGTTTTTTGATAGTGGGTTTGTTGAATTCATATGCCATACAACATCACACATTTAAAGCAAATATTTCAATGGTTTTTAGTATATTTACAGACTTCTGTAACCATCTCCATGGCCAATTTTAAAGTGTCATCTTCCCAGAGAGAAACTCTGCACTCTTTAATGACTGGTCACTCAGTTTTCCTCCAACGCCCCGCAACCCCAGGCAACTTTCTACTCTATGCATTTGCCTATTCTGAACATTTCTTACTAGTGTAATTAATACAGTATGTGCCCTTTGGGGACTCAGTTATTTCACTTGCCATCATGTCCACAAGATTCATTCACATTGTAGCATGTGTCAGAATTTCCCTTCCTTTTTAAAGCTGAAAAATAGTCTTTTGTACAGATAGACCACATTTTGTTTGTCATTTATCTGTGGGACATTCAGGTTGTTTCCACCTTTGGCTACGTGAATTCTGCTGCTATGAATAATTATGTACAAAATTTTGTGTGGACCTTTGTGTTTTTGGTTCTTTTGGATATATATCTACCAGTGGAATTGCTGGGTCTTATGGTAACTCTGTTTAACCACCAAAATGTTTTCCAAAGTGGTCGCATCATTTCACATTCTGCCCAGCAACATATTAAGATTCTCCATATCCTGATTTGTAAGTATCCATCTTTTTTATTTAGTCATCCTAGTGAGTGCAAAGTGGTGTCTCATAGTGTTTTTTTGTTTTGTTTTGTTTTGTTTTTGGTACTAGGAATTGAACTCAGGCCTACTCGACCACTGAGCCACATCCCCAGCCCTATTTTGTGTTTTATTTAGAGGCAGGGTCTCACTGAGTTGCTTAGTGCCTCGCCATTGCTGAGGCTGGCTTTGAACTCACGATTCAGAAGGAAAAAAAATTTCCTGTACTGGGGATTGAACCCAGGGCTTTGTGCATACAAGTGCATTACAATTCACCTGGCCCTTTTAATATATATATATATTTTTTACAACCGCTAGCCCTTTAAATTTTAGGGACAGGGTCTCGCTACATTACTGAGGCTGGCCAGGAACTTGTAATCTTTCTACCTGGCCTCCCAAGCAGCTGAGATAATAGGTGTACACTACCATGTTTGGCTGGCTGAGCAAATATTTTAACTCTCTGATTTGGGTAAAACTAGGATGATATTGAAGACTGTGTATCTTATTTATTTATTCAATATTCATGCAGCACTTGCTGTGTGTCAGTTAATGTGCTTAAGTGTTCTATAAACTTTCACATTTAATCCGTGACAGTCTTTCTGAATTAGGCTCTATTAGGCGAGAAACTCTGAGGCCTAGAGAGTACCGTGTCCACAGTCACTGTTGTGTCACATCTGCGTAGTTAGCCACCATGATGGGGCATATTGTGGACATGAGCAGCTGTCTGGGTGCACATAGGAAACATAGGGTTAGGGTTAGGGGTTAGGGTTTAGTGTTAGGGTTAGGGTGTAGTGTGTAAGGTTAGGGTTAGGGTTTGACCTTAGGTTTTGGGTTAGGGTTAGGGTTAGGATTTAGGTTTAGATTTAGATTTAGGGTTAGGGTTTGAGGTTAGGGTTTGGGTTAGGGTTAGGGTAATGGATTAGCATTTAGGGTTAGGGTTAGTGTTAGGGTTAGAGGTTAGTGGTTAGGCTTAGGTGTTAAGGTTAGGGTTAGGTTTAGGTGTGTTAGGCTTAGAGTTAGGATTAGGGTTAGAGTTAGCGTTTGGTTTAGGTTTAGGTTAAGTTTTAAAGTAAAGTTTTA
>PVHX01012611.1:0-58376 GCA_004024805.1 Geosciurus inauris
CTACATCCAAACCAATTACTTCTTTTTTTTTTTAAATTTTTTAAAAATTTATTTTGGTACTGGAGATTGAACTCAGGGGTACTCGACCACTGAGCCACATCCCCAGCCCTGTTTTGTGTTTTATGTGGAGACAGGGTCTCACTGAGTTGCTTAGCACCTCGCCATTGCTGAGGCTGGCTTTGAACTCGCGATTCTCCTGTCTCAGCCTCCCTAAGTGTTGGGATTACAGGCTTGCGCCACCGCGCCCGGCTAAAACCAATTACTTCTGATCGTGCTGTCTCCCCAGTGGACCTTGGTTCCTATTGATCAGTCTACCCGGAATAAAACCAGTTTTAGAATTAGTCTCACTGTCAACATCTATATTATTCATTATTCACTTTCCTAATCACCACTATCATAAAATAATCATTTCCTAAAAATATCAGTATTCATTTTTTTGCTTTGCTAGTTGTATATATTTAATGTCTTAAACTATTAATGCTTCAAAAGGATTCACTGTATGTACATATTTATGTTCTAAAAGTACTGATACGGTTTTGGAGATCAGGAACAGGTCCTTGTTCCCTCAGTGTTGAAAACTAGTCACCCAAGAAGCAAAAAAGCAAGTGTGGAAAGCAAATTTTATTTAAGAAAGGCACAGAGATGGACTTCTTCAAGGAGAAGGGTCCCAGAACTGGATGTCCACAGGAGCGGGTGTGTCTTGCTCTTTTATAGAACCCAGACCCCTCTTTTAATTGTAGCCTTCTCTTTCTTCTTCCAGTACCTGCCAAAGATCAGGAATTAGGAGATTAATTGTTAGCAACCCAGAGTGCCCAGGAGCAAGATCACAGAGGTTAACAATCCATTGTCCTATCTTTGATAAAAAGTCATCATCCTCTCAACTCCCCCTACAGCATCCCCATCTATCTGTCCCCTTACAATACTGGGTATAATTTTGTTCATATATTAGGTCTTTGATAAATATCTTTGGATTAATTATTAAATGGTAGACAAACTACTGCATTGCATTCACCAAGTAATTGCTTTACGTTACTATATAACTTGGTACAGGTACATACTGGGTGCATACATATCAAACTAATAATTTATGTAACAGCTCAGATTAGAGTGCATTGTATGCTTACAGACAAAAGTGTTTGAAACACTGGTGATAATACTTATTTGACCTTGTTACTTATTCATGAAATATTTATGTATATACTTATAATTTGGTAATGTAAGTCTTCCTCTGTGATGCTCAAATTGATTTATTTAAGGGGCTATATACATCATGTTTTTTAAAAAATCGCTTTACACAATGAATTCAAGTTTCTACATAAATAAAAACTATAATAGTAAAGGTGATATGTACAAATGCAATTAGACCAAAATTCTCATAATGCCAAAATCACAGTTTGAAATCATTAGTAATTCCATGAACTGGGGAAATATTGTTTTAGTATTTTTTTTAAATTAGTTGATTTGTTATTGCAGTTATGATACTGTTTCTGAATTTAGAATTAGATTTATAGAAGTGCTAATGAAGATTAAAAATTTAATTTTTCTTGAATATCATTGTATCCTCTCTTTCACTATCTACTATTGCAATGCAATCAATCTAAACCATTTCCTGTTCATTCTAAGTATCTAACCCCACAGAGTCCCTCTGAAGGAAGCTATTTACATTTCACAAGCAGAGAAATCAGTATTTAGGATGTTTCTATAACATGACAGCAAGATTAGTTCAAAAATGAAAAATTCAGACAATCAACCAGCTGTTTCACATACAAAATACCAAACATCTGGTTCTCCTGACTTTTTTCCCTCACTAACTTGATTGAAACAGTAGGGTTGATTGTGTTGTGCAAATATAGCCTCTGAGCATGAAAATTAGGGAGTAAAAAATCTTGACTTTATTGTAGACTTTAAAATCCCAGATCCAGAGATTCTGAAGCTATACTGTCACTTACTTGAACAGACTTCTTTCTATTGTGTTCTTAGAAGACTCAGAAAGATGTTTACAAAAGAACTCTGAAACTGCAAGATAATTTTAATTACCATAGTTATTAGCATTTCCATCCCCAGTGACCTTCAAAACATGTTTTTCCCAAGTCTAGACAAATGTACTAAGGACTATTTAGATCTTCATTACAATCTCAGTTCCACATATACACCAGTGATATGTCTCAAGAGATGGCCATTTACTAGATAAATATTTGCACATTAGAGTGGATGATATAAGATACTCTATTTAATTCTCCCATATGAATGGAGAATGTAATCTGAGGTCATCAAGTCAACAGAGTTTTGGTTATTCACATGTGTGATAATATGCAGTTGCCACCACCTGCTATGTGTTGCTTACACAGTTTACCATATCACTCTTGAGAGAAGTTGGAAGCTATTAAAACGATAATTGCTACATTCATAACAAAAGTCAGCAGACTGTCAGATATCAACAGGAAGGCTGTAGTGTCATGACAGGGTGAAGAAACAACAGACAGAGGAAGAATGAGAAAATATCAGAAGGAAATGAAAAATGTTAGGAAAATTAGCCAAATACCAAAGCCAAGACTATTCAGTGGAAATAGTAGAATGATAACCTATATAAAAATGAGTTTTATGTAAACAGTGAAAATTCTAAACAATTTTACTTTTTTCACAAATCCTGTGTACACATTTCTCTATTGAATTTTCACTAAAAGAAAAACAAGATCAATGTCATATAGCAATTAAAGACATGACCTTCAGCAGGTAGTATTTGTAATTACCAAATTATATAAAGATATTCTGCTAATTAAGATGGAGATTAAAAAGATTGCAAGTGCCAATAGAAAGGAAGAAAGCAAGAAAAAGAAAGAGAAAGGAAATTTAATTACAGGTGGCCTTTTCTATGCTTTTCATACTTTAAATTTCTTCTAGCTTTCCAGCTGTGAAGGCAGCCATTGTTCTCAGGGGAGCTAATTAGACTAAGAAGCTCGCCTTCCTGGTGGGCTCTAATAAGCACAGTTCATTGCAGAACTTTACCAGTGTGTGTCAAAGACCCACAACTGTGTGGGGCTGGTGCTAGGGGCAGGCAATGCAAAGCTCTGTAATGTAGCTGCAGTAAACACACACTCCATTACCAGGACACTGTTGGAATAGCACAGAGGCCTCAGGAATAGGAAGTTATGGTTTCATTAATGTTGAACTGTAGGGGTCAAAGAACTAATGAAAGGGCTAAAGGGATAACGATCCTACCTATGATAAACACTATTTACCATGTAGTCTTGAGCAGACTTCTGTGTTAGCAGGAGTCACATGGAGGAGACAGTGTTAGCCATCTGCTCACTGTGCTGGTTGCCATTTTTTTCTGCTTGCTTAGTTACTATAAACAGTGACCTAAAAGGCAAACAGTGGTGTGCTGGGAAGAATTTACAAAAAAAAAGAAAAAAAAGCAATTAAATAGAGAAAGCATATAAACAAATCTGCCTTTATTTTGTAATTAGAGCTTTATAAAACAATACTTATTTAACATTATCTCTTTATTTCTTAAGTATTCACCTGTTGAGTTTCTTTTTTAAAAAAGTGACCCCTCAGTGTGGATTAGGTCTTCATGTTATCTTAATTTTGGACATAACTAAAATAATACATAGTGAAGGCACTTAAATGAATGTTACCATAGGAGAGTTTCAAGTCTTTCCAATGAAATGTAATGAATAATAGAGACACACACAAATTAGCAGCCTGGGATTTAATTATAAACTCCTCCATTTAGTGCTTGTATTGTGAACTTACATTTTGATTATGTTAGTCTTTAGAACTATGATGACTATGGAGAACTTATTATTTAGAACTTTGGTGACTATGGAGGAAATGGTGTTTATTTTACTAGTGCTACAACAATGAAACCTTTCCCAAAGAATTTTTGACTACCTAATTCCTTTTTAATAGTGACTCAAGCTTTTTCTGTTTTGTTTTGTTTTGTTTTCCTAATTCTTTCCCAAGGATCATTGAAAAACAAAACAAAATAAAAACTATTTGAAAACCAGGTGCAGTGGTACATGCCTGTAACCCCAGCTGTTGGGGAGGCCGAGGAAGAAGGATCATGCAAGGCCAGCCTGGGCATATTAGTGACACTGTGTCTCAAAATAAAAAGGCCTGGGTTTGTAGCTCAGTGACAGAATATTTGCTTAGCATGTGCTAGGCCCTAGCCTTCATCCCTAGTATTACAAACAAACAAACAAAAACCCTTTTACAGACAAGTTTAGCTCCTTAAAATGCAATATTTTAAAAAGTAAACTTCTTCCTACAGTCCTTTAACAATGAGTATTGGAATTAGAAGAAAACTTCAAAAATTTCTAAGCAACAAACTTATGTGTAAGTTCCTAACACTCCTTTTGGATAACAGGTTTTGCTATGTTTAGCTGGATAGATAGAGAAGATTGCTACCTTGGTTGTGCTGAAATATCCATGCTCCATGGGAAGATTCTTTGAAATTTTCCACTAGTGATTCCACGAGCTAGCTTCGTAATGACCTTATGGAAGCTTCCTGGTTTTCAACACATTCCTGTTGCTTCAATTGAACAAAGTTGGCCAGCTGTAACAAATAGCACAGCAGTCTTCTTTTCTGGTGTCCAATTCAAATCCGTTTCATCCCACTTGGGAAAAAACTGCGATTTAGTCTTAGGATTTATGGCATGAAAGCAGATGTACTACTCAAAGTCCATGGAATTGACAACAAAAATATACCCCCTCTACGTTTATAGACTAAAGATAACTCTATAAAGTGAAAGTAATTCTTTTGCGAAATATGGTAAAAAGAAACACTTTAGTCCAAAAGACACGGGGGCGTGGGGCAAAGAAAACAAACACATAAAAGTTACTCTTTTCAAGAAATAAAAGCAAATCTATAATGGAATCTAGTAAAAAGAAACATACTTGTGCAAAAATCAACCAACCAGTAAACAAATTTTTGTCCCCAATACTGAAATGTTATCAAAATTACGACTCTCTATAACCACTTGAAATATATAAATATGAGAAATTATACTGCAACATTTCTGAGTATATTTAGAACTATCAGAATGAATACACAGCTTTGAAATTATGGGTAGTTTACAATTTGCAATGGTTGGTGATATTTTTACACAATTGTAAAGTTTAAACATTTTATGTATTAGGTTCAAATTGTACTTCACATGTTTTTCAGGGCTAGGGTAATGGGGTATGATTTTTTCTTTGAGGCTGGGCTGGGGCAGGGAGCTATAGCTCCTAGTCAGCCACATAGTCAGGAGAGCAAGCAATCAGTACACAATGTGATGTACCATGTTACAAGTACCTTTTATACACAGTTATTTAATAAATTACATGAACTTGTCAATACTTTTTATAAAATAAGCTTTGTGTTACTTGGATTTTGCCTAACTTTTGGCTAAGATTTAAATGTTCTTAGCATGTTTAAAGTAGACTAGGCTAAGTCATGATGTTGGTAGATTATGGGTGTTAAATGCATTTTTGTGCCTATAGTATTTTCAGTTTAGAACAGATTTATGGGGATATTATCCCATATTAAGTCAAAGAGTATCTATAATTGACATTTAGAAGTACAGAAATTATAGTCATGTACTTTGTGATATATAAACATTCATCCTTTAGAAAGTTTATAAAACATGCAAGATTATGTTTAATCACTGACATCGTTTTTAACTTTCACTAATTCAAAAGACCAAAAGACCTATTGGAAACTGAACTAAACTTGGCATAGATGAATTTAAGTTCTAAACAATGATCTTCATTTATCTGACACTATGTCCATGAACTATTATAGTTTATTTACATGAATTATCTTTGTTAATCACACAGATTGTATAAAGTACCAAGAAAAGAAATTAATAATGTATTTGAAATATATATAATATATACACACATACACATATATACAACTATAATCTTACAATTTCATATATATTAAATTAATATATATATATTAAAGAAAATATTTGAATTCCAGAAAGTCAAATGTGAGGGATCACAGGGCTGAATCCTCTTGTTCTTGTAATGATTTTACAGACCTCATTTACCTTTGCTAGAAAATTCCATATGAGCCCAAGTTTAAATCTAACTGACAGAGAAACAACTACTCAAATCTTTTCCTAAGAGGCTGCTTAAGGACCCTTTTTATTATAGCTCATGACAACTAGTATTTTGTTTTTCTGAAATCTGTGTGCCAGAATGGCTGAGATTTTGTGATTTTCATTCCCAGAACCATTACTGCTGTTGCCAGAATAGCTCTGTGCCTTAAAAACCCTAGGAAACTGTTTACCTGCTTAATGACTTCACAGGCTGTCTTCTCAGCTGCACATCAGCTAATAAAGTCTTTGTTTCTTCTAATCTTCTGATTTAGTTCAACAGACAAGAGGAAGAAGAAAAGGAGGCTGCTGAGGAGCAGGAAGGAAAGGGAAGGAGGGAATAATTGTAAACAATAGTATAATGTCTCATAGCTCTGACCCCAACAATTATAAAAATTTTAAATTTGTAAGACAAAAGTGGAAGAAAGGTACTTATGGGCCCAGGGTTAGGCACTTTATAGATTAATTTTTTATACTTATACTGTGGAGTAGCTAATATTTATCTTCATTTTTCAGATAAGAAAATTGAAGTCAAATAATGCTAATGCTGTACTTATAAAACAGTATGTATTACCTCATATAAGGTATTTAAAGTGAATCTGAGGTGGCAAAAATGAGGCCTAGTACCTAAATAAAGATTGGTGCCATTCCAAACCTACCTATAAAAGTAATAAATATAAACAGATAAGCATTTAGATCTACCCATATCCTAAGATTTTAAAAATATAATAACTACTTAAATAAATGTTTTACATTAGCTAGGAATTAATTGAATATGAACTTAAAGGATGAATTATTTGAAAATTTCAACATTTATTTATTAGGGAATATAATATTGGAAATTTTTTGTTTGAATTTGGGTCTTTAATTTTTTAATTTGAACTGGTTATATAAGATTTTAGTGAGTATTAGCTAATCTGGCAGAGAAGAGGAGATTTTTCTCTTTGGTTTAGTTGCAGTGTGACCTTGGAGTTTATTAATATCCTATACTATTTCAGAGGTTTATGAAAGCCGAGGCACAATTGCCCTTCTCATTGCTCCCAGAAGAAAATACAAATGAACAGAGATCATTATTACAAAGTCCATATTGTGAAGTTGGCAGATCCTGACTGCCCACCTCTTTCTCAGAGAGGGATCCATACACTGCTTTCCTTAATAATGGCTCCTAACTGTCAATGGATGAATAGAGAATCAAAATCTGGGGAATATTACTATTTATGTATAGGGGTATGGGCATTTCTCCCCTGACACTTCCATCTTGGCCTGCTTTGTAACAGGATCTTGAAGAGCACCTTTTTCCCTTGCTTTCCACACCTCACGGAGATGTCAGAACTGCAAATTAATAAAGCCGCAGAACACTAGTGGTGGCATTGTTTCCTTGAGAATAGCCAGCTCTAGTGTCCATTCCCTTGGTTCCATCTCCAATGACTGTGCCTAGGAAAATAGACACAAATTTTAAAAGGAAGAAGTTAAAAATAAATAGGTTCATATCTCCTCTTATATGCTGCACAGAATACTAATTTTTATCAGAATTATTAATTGCAAGTTTGCATACTTGCCAATATCCACTACCAAATATTTACCTATAGTTTGTTTTTTATTTCACTAGCAGTACTTAGGTATACAGTTAACCATTAAGAAAGCCCAGATGGGACATGGGCTGATTAAGATCAATGAACTTGGGCATTCTCCAAGGTTTCCATCTAGATGACTTGGAAAATATGTTCAAGTCAAATAGGGATCACAAGAGAAGAGGTTCATTTGGCAATAAAGAGGGTAAAAATATAGATAAGGTCAATTTGGACCAAAAATACATACAGTTTTGATTTGTCAATTATCCCTCAATAAAGCTGAGGAGGGGAAAATAAAAACTGAGAAGCAAGTCTTCCAGAATGCTTAAGAGAAGGAAAAAGAGATGATAATAATGAACTGAGAAAGCAATATGGTAGAGCATTTTACTTTGATTTGTTTTAATTATGAAAGGAAATGTGTTTTAATGTAACTACAATAGTGAAGATTCATGTTCCTATGATGATGTGACAGAGTATGAGCAGCGTATTGGAAGAAGAATTAAACCTCAAGTGGCGGAGGACTTGTAACATTGAGATTTTAGACTGAAGAGCAAATGGTAACTCTAGGCTATGAGGTTAATGTGTTTTCCAGGGTCAGAAGTTGAGGGAGATTTCAGTGGGTTTTCTCATTTTCTGTGTGATGAAGTGAGATAGAGTTGGACTTGAGAAATGATGGAAAGTTTTGTAGAGACTGTGTAAAGAATCAACAAGAAAAATACTAAAGACAAGCACTCAGACTACAAAAGAACATTGAAAACCCACAGAGAAGTGGCAAATAAAGGCTTGGTTTGGGGCTCAGCTCACACATTGTGTGCCTTTGTTTACCTTTATGGATCTGTAATAGTACATGGACAAAGGTAAGCTTAAGTACTGGCACCTGAATTTCTTTTATGTACTTTGCTGGTCTTCAATTCTTTTTAAACTGTTATTTACTGAAAGACATCATGAATTTCAAAACACTTTTTCTCTCTCTCTCTCTTTCTTTCTTTCTTTCTTTTGTGGTGCTGCTGTGCATCAAACTCAGGGTCTCACACACGCTCCATATTACTTATGGAGCTAAAATTATATATGCTAATCATGTCTCTTCAAATATTTTTAAAGATTAAACCACTTTTACCTATTCCAAATCCAAATAATAATTCTCAAAATACATTATGTTAACTTGGGCATTGCTGTTAGGTGCTGCCTATCTTTTAATTCGGAGTAGCCCAGCTTTGCCTTCCTTAAAAGAAAAAGAGGAACTCTAAGACCTTTCAAATTCTATGATAATCAATCTCTTGACAAACTATTTAAATGCAGTAATTTTTTGTTGTTTAAAAAGAGATTAGTGTCCGTTCTGACAATGAATATTTCCTTAAACTAATACATACCTAGCAGGATACATCATTTAAATGTATTCCATGTAAAAATAGAGATTTTGTGGCATAATGAAATAAATGATGCCTGAGGGCATGAGTGTAGTAGATTTTTCTGCCATCAAATCAATATTCAACTAAAGCAACACATTCTCCTGCTTTTGGTATATTTCCTAATCCATAACATGAAGTAATAAGTCTGGATTGCCTTGGGCTTTTCCTGAATGACTGCTAAAAAAATTGTTTATAAATATTTTTAAAATTATTATGTGGACTATCATGTTGAAGGTGCTTAGAGGCTAGTTAACTAAAATAATTCATGACATAAGCACTTGAAACTTAAATGAAAAACACAACTGGCATTTTTTCCTTTTTAGTGTTTTTCTAATGTCATCAATATATTGAGCTATTTGGAATTGTAGTTATAGGCCAAATATTTAATATTTTGAAATAGAATAGTAATAGGTTCTTTTACACTCCTCTTGGAAGAATCATTTCCTCTTAGTTAAGATAAGAATATTGTACTTTTAAGGCCTGACTTAAGCTAAACCTGGAGAATCAGAAAAATAAGGGTAATACTTGAAGACATTAAGATATAGACATTAAAATTCCATAAATTTAAAAGAAGCATATAATATGTAAATATTTACAGACAAGTTGAAAATTATTTTTAAAAACAGTTGTGTTAATAAATTTAAAACATGTTTATAATCTACCTCATTCTTAAATATTAAAAGATCTAGTTTTCTGAACAAGTAAGTTTTAACTCACTGTGTTTGATTCTTGGGGAGTGCATGTGTTATCTATAAACAAGTTTTACCCATCAATAAGAATATATTTGGACACTAGTAAACACATATTTTGATTTTGGAGTTCCTCCTTCTATTGCCTACTGTTTATGTAACTAGCTATTTCAAAATATTAGAAAGTTCACAAGTTTAGTATTAGAGTAAAAGGAAAACATTTAAAATCAGGTTTATTGAGAAAATAGAGAGATAAAACATTCAACCTTTTAAAAGTTATATAGTGTATGAATTCTGACAAGTTCATACAGTCTTATAACTACCACTATAACCCATAGAGTCTTTCCTCCAAAAGTGTTGTTGGGTTTTTGTAGTCAATCCTTTCCCTCCTCCTTGACACTCAGACACTGGAAACGACTGATTTTGTTTACTATCTTAACATTTTCTTTGTGTAGAACTTCATATAAATGATCTGAGTTTCTGAATTATATGTTTCCTTCTCTCTCAGGAACTTCTAACATGTCAGGCAAGGCAGGGCGATTGGTAACAGATTTCCAGTTTTTTTTTTTTTTTCTGAGAAGTTTTTTCTCCATTTTTGAAGATTAGTTTTGCTGGATACACAATTCTAGGTTGATGGACTTTTCCTTCAGCATTTTGAATTATTTCACTCTATTCTTGCTTATGTGGTTTCTCTTGGGAAGGCTAATGTAATTCTGAACCTAGTTCCTCTGTAAGATGTTTGCCTCCCGATCTCTGCTCACCTCTAGCCTTGTGTCTCTGGCTTTATTTCAATATTCAGTCTTTGTCTTTGGCTTTCTGTAGTCTGAGTATAGTATGCCTATGAGTAGATTTTCATTGTTGCTATTTATTCTATTAGATATTTCCTGAGTTGTCTAGCTACAGGATTTGGTGTCATTATTTTTTAAAAGTCTTATCTAGTATTATTTCAATCATATCTTCAGCTTCTTCCTCTCCTCCTTCTGAGATATCTATATCTATATCTATATATACATGTTTCACATTTGGAATTGCTTCACAGTGCTTACTATTCTGTTTTATAAAATATATGCATATATATTTCATTTCTCTCTCTTTTTTTTAAATTTTCATTTTGAAGTTTCTATTGAATTGTCTGTAAATTTTCTGACATTTTTCTTGGCTATGTCCAGAATACCGATGAGCCTGGTGAAAAGTATTTTTCATTTATGTTATGATGTTTTTGAAATCTCACATTTACTTTTGATTCTTTCTTAGAGTTTCCATATTTTCATTATCTTAGCTATATGTTCTTGCATATGGTCTAATTTTTGTATTATAGCCTTACATACCTTAATTATACTTACAGTTACTTAAAGTTCACTGTTTTAATTCCAACATATATGCCATGTCTGAGTCTGATTCTGTTACTTAGTTTATCTCTTAATACCATGGTGTTTTATTTGTCTTTGTTATTTAGTTTTAAAATTGTTTTTTAAACCTTATTGTTTTTTCATTGATAGAACATGAACATGATATGTTGGGAAACCAAAGAATCCTGCATATATCTCTGATTTATCTTCTTTTCTTCATCCTTTTTCCAAAACTTTGGACCATATCATAATGTTCTTTGTTAAAGCCAGTGTACACTTATTCTTTTTCTCAAACTGTGGCCAATATTGACTAAAAACGAAAATCTGAGTGTCCTTATTCTTTGATTAAAATAATTAAATTTATATTTCTTTTGTTGTTAAGATATAGAAAGCTGAATTAAGATTATTGCTCCAATTCCAAATGAGAGAAGATGCTGGGTAACCTGAAAAGAGAAAAAAGGAAAAAAAAAATCATAAGTTTTGAAAAATCTGTCAGACACTTAGAAACGTAAATAACAAAATTCCAGTAAGTAACAAGCCTTCTCAAAAGAAGAGATCTATAGTAACTTTCACTGTATTAGAGTGGGAGATTGAGCAATTCATGGTAGATATAAGGAAGCAGAAACTGAGTTAAACTTTTAAGAATTTGGTAATGGATATGGCCTAGTATGATATGTTAAAATACCAAAGGTCTCCAATCTCAGAATGTGCCTGGAGTGCTCATTAGTTACTTTCCACAGACCAAAAATTGAACCTGGCTCAACAAAGAATAGACTTTACATGGTACTCTTGTCCTTCAGTAAATGCATTGTAATGACCTCCTATAGTTTGGGAACATGTAAATCAGAAACCATGGAAACTCTTGAACAACCCAAATAGCTGAAGTCAAGCTATGAAGAAGAGAAAATACCCCATAGATTGGAAAACTATATAGTTAGGTTGAAAAAAAAAATTCTGAACTCTTACTAATGCTAAAATTCCAGACACCTTAAAAAGATGTTTGATTCCAACTTCAAAATAATTAGAAAACATTTGTACACGCATAGTAACAAACGTTACAGCAAAACTAAGATCCAATTCAAATATATATTGCATTGACAGCTCTTAGGCCAGTAGCCTGAGAAAACATAGATCATGCCACCTTACTTAGTTAAGTGTTATTTCCATTAATCCATTAATTCCCAAGGGTCAACAAAATTTAGCTCATAGATGTTTTGATTTGGTCTGTCAGCTAGGAATTACGTTTCTATAATAATATACCTAAAATTAAAAGCAATATTTGAGACATCAAAACTACTTAAAATTCAAATTCTGAGTCTATGCATAAAGCTTTAATCACAACATAGCATACTTTTGTGCCACAGGAGCAATACTAAGTAGTAGTGATAGAGGCTATTACGGCTTGGAAAGCCTAAAATATTCATAATTGGGTATTTTACCAAAAACCAAAACAAAAACAAAACAAAAAACCCCAGTTCTCCAGCCACTGGTTTATGCTTTTTAAAATATATAGGATATCTGATATAAAGTAAAAACTATATACATTTTTGAAAAAATATATATATTATAGGGCATACTGAGAAGAAAGAAACTGCAATGCAGGATAAAGATGGGAAACACTGAATAATATCAAGACATGAAGAAAATTCCAGAATTTTCAATTGTTATTCCCTCATTGACTTAAATATAATTCTGACCTAGTTCGGAAGGCTAATAGCTGCTATCATATAGGAAATTTCCACAGTGAGAAACTGAAACTATACATAAGAATTTAAAGCCAGCACTTAGGGAGGCTGAGACAGGAGAATCGGGAATTCAAAGCCAGCTTCAGCAACGGCGAGGCACTAAGCAACTCAGTGAGACCCTGTCTCTGCATAAAACACAAAAAAGGGCTGGGGATGTGGCTCAGTGGTTGAGTGCCCCTGAGTTCAATCTCCAGTACCAAAAAACAACAACAACAACAAAAAAGAATTTAAAGGAAATGATGAAAGTGAAAAATGAATTCATTAGGTACATGTAGGTACAAGTGGGCACACTGACAAAATTGACCAAATTAATGAATTATTTCAGAGGTTACAGAAATTATCCAAAATAAATTACAAATAGGCCAAAAAAGGTAGATAAAAGAGGAAATGAAATGAAACAGAATTTGTCTTCTGTAGGACAACATTAACTTGTTTAATATGAATGTAAGTGAAGGTCCAGAATGAAAGAGACAAGGAATAGAACAAAAATATATCTGAAATTATATTGACTGGATGTTCCAAAATTGATGATTTTCTTATCAAAAAAAAAAAGTGATTTTCTTATCAAAAACTCAGTTAACTTGAAGCAAGATAAAAAAAAAATACCAAAGTATGTCATGTTAACTTACTAAGAACACAGATGAAGAGAAAATAAACAAGCCAGAGATAATGGGCATATTACATTCAGCAGAACCAAGAAATGAACAATGGATGACTTCTCAGCTGAAAAGATGGAGGCTTTAAGCAAAGAAAAATAGTTTTAAAGTGTTGAATGGGTAGAAAAAAATCTCTGGCAATCTGAAAGTCTAAATCTAGAAAAGCAGTCAGCAGACAAAGCCACCTCTCTTTGCTTTCATTCTCCACCTAGGACCTCTCCTTCCCAGAACAACCAGAAGGCAGATGGCAAGTGAGCTTTGCAAATAGAGTTTTGGGATACCAAACTCCCTAAAGCAAAACAGATCACAGAAGAGCAGAAATTATTCCTGAGAGAACATGGGCAAATAGCTGGAGTTATTATTGATCTGGGCCAACTAAGTGAGGGATGATCCATTTACTCACCCCCTTAATGGATTTACTCAACACTAGTGGATGGCAGCCAAATGACACTGGGTTTCATTGTGCTGTCACCCTAGCTGCTTTCTGTTTAAAAATTTCTAGGCGGTGCCTTGCTCTAGTTTCTAGTCATTACATGGATGTTTGTCTACTGTGTCTTGCTTTACTGCTAGTCTCAGTTAACCAGACTTGCAGGCAACAGTGGAGGTCATAGATGTCAAACTCCACTTAATTACAAGTTGGTTGTTTGCCAGCCAAGTGCCATCAGCATAGAAATATAGAGCAGAGGTAGCTTGTTTTAGTTTATAATGTCCTAAGTGCAAATTTATATGCAGTATATAATTAACATGTTTATATCATACATAGGACCTAAATTTTGTTCAAGACCAATGAAATAAATTGTTCTGCTTTTGAAAAGGACTACAATAGAATACTGTAATATTAACCATACTTGTTGGAAGCTCTAAATGTATTCACTTGTTCTATTTTCCTAATTAAAATGTAATTTATCTGCTATTTCAAATGCTTATTTTAAAACTTTAAAAGTGGAAATCATTGGCCTGTAATATTAATAGGTATGCCAGAAAAATAAGATTCAGAATATACAACTGAAATCAAATCAAACAAAGTTGCATGGACTAGCCCTAGCTCATTTACAGGCTGCAGTGCATACGGTGAATCTATGTAATTTTTTTCCTGAAGAAAAGTGGCTATCAGAGTTTGGAATTTAGAGGCTGAAAACTGACCTAGCAATTTCATATCCTGAATTTAAAGTAGTACCTGTGTAATGGCAATTTAAGCAGGTGCTAATATGTGACAAATGGTACCTGTGCATGCCAAATGTAAGATTGTTTGAACTCAATGTTCAGCAAATCCTCTGTGCTACAAAATTACTTGTTTTGAAAGTCATCCTTACTGCAATCTCTTTTTGTAATTACTTAATTTGTCTCAGATCCTATTCTATAAAGTTAGCATAGTTTTCAAAGATAAACTCTTTAATGAAACCACAAGGTAATAATAATCTCTATCTTAAGAATCAATAAAGTGGAGATTTGCAAAGATTATTTAGCACTACTTGAATGCATAATCCATATATAGCTTATCAGGATTCAATTATAGGTTATGTAAATTATCAGAAAAATGTTACAATTACATATTAAGAAAAAAATATATTTTAAAATAAAACCAGCTTGTATTTCTAGTATTTGGATTAGGCATATCTTAAGATAAAATGGTAAATTTCAGAGCAAAGGGAAAGAAGATAAAATACATCAGTTCAGGTCTTTACCTGCCATTTTTTCAGTTTTAGACCTAAAGAGATACTTTTTATTTGAAAACTGATATAAAACAGTCCTGTTTACCTCCTAGGGTGGTTTTGGAAATCAAACTTCATATTAGACAGCAAGATACAAAGAGAACTATAATTAGTTGAAGAGGAATATATTTCTTTTATTGCTATTACCTTTGATGTTATATATCTTTTTGTTTCTCTAAGAATTAGAAAAAAATTTAGCTTTGCGAAATGTGTCTTCCCCCCAATAATTTAAAAAGCATCCAACTGAAATAAAACATTTTCTTATGGTTTGATTTGTTGTTAAAACAAAGACCCAAAATATGTTCCACAAAATAAACACTGTATAAATTTTATGACCATTAATTTCATGAATGGTTACATTCTTCATTACCTAAACATTTCCTTCACACAGCATAGCAGGTCAAGGATGTATATTTAACATTGGTTGATTGACAATCAACATTTTTGTTTATATATTTGAGTATGTGAATGTTAACTATTGTCATATCTTCCCAAGTTCAGTGACTTGCTTACTAGGGAGTATAGATTGATCTTTGTATAAAAAAGTTAATAATATTTGCATGTGGGAATAATAAAAAAGCATGTTAATGCTCCCTTTACTTTCAAAAATAGTAGGTAGCTGGTTTTTGACTCTTTAATACCCTTAAAAATAATTGGACAAATCAGGTGGTCATTTGTAACAATAAAATACAACCAGATGAATAAAATAGAAATTATGCATTTGAAATGAAGAGTCAGAGAGCTAGATTCTGAATTTAAGCAAAAGCGTAGAATTTTAGTTTCAGTCTCATGAAATTAGAAACAGAGAAGGAAGGATCTTTTATCTACCTGATGGGCTTCAGCATCTGTGCAGTACTTGTTAAAACACTGCAGTATTTTCATACTTGTTATCCTCAGTGCTTCTGTCTCCTCCATCTAGGACAACCTAGATATGTAGTCAGTTTTAGGAGATCCGGAGGCTTCCCTACCATCCACAAGACATGCGAAAACATTTCCCAGCTCTTTTAGTCTGCTTTTTTGCTGCTGTGACAAAAGGATCTGACCAGAACAATTTTAGGGGAAGAAAAGTTTATTAGAAAGCTCATGGGTTCAGAGATCTCAGTCCATAGAAGGCTGGCTCCATTCCTTGGGGCTAGAGCTGAGGCTGAACATCATGATGGAAGAGTGTGCAGTAGGGAAGCAGATCACATCATGGTCATGAGGAAGCAGAGAGAGACTCTACTTGCCAGATATGAATATATATACCCCAAAGCCATGCCCCAAGTCCCACCTCCTCCATCCATTCTCTATCACTGCAGTTAGCATTCAGTTATTCCATGTCAGGGCATTAAATCACAGATTGGGTTAAGACTCTCACAACCCAATCATTTATCCTCTGAACCCTCTTGCATTGTCTCACACGTGAGCTTTTGGGGTCCCCTCACATCCAAACCATAAAACCAGCTATGGCCCCTAGGACTTTTCTAAGCCAGCCAACATCTGGTTTCTGCTTATTAAATATTGTGAATATCATTCTACTTGGAAAAACTGTTAAGATGATTTTGTAACAGTACACTTACAGGCATCCTTAAAATCAAATAAACCACAACAACTTGAAATAGAGAACAAAACTTTAATTACTGAAGGAATATAAGGGTTCATATTTTCTGAGGAATATATCCATTGTTCCCCTCCTGTAGTCGCACCTCTACATTAATCTTGGTTTGTCAAAATGAAATCTGAGTTTGTTTTAAAGTGTAATCCAAAATATGAAGTTATTAAAATATTATCAAGTAATTAGTTTGATAATACATACATTTAAAATCACATAATATTCATGTGATAAAGTTTTGGCTAAACACAAAGCTTGACAAAAATTCACATGACATGTAAAAGACTAGAAAAATATTCACTTCACAACCACAAAAAGAGCATTCCCATGACATAAAAGATAGGCAAAAAAAATTGTATAATACTGAAAAAATGGGTAACACATTTAAACATTTATATTAAAAATATGACATAAACTTATGGAAAGACATTTGAAACCTAGTGAAATGAATCCAAAGTTTATATGTTTTAAATTGGAAACTAGTACAGGTAATGGAGTGGTTGAAAAAGTCAACTCTAGGAAGGAAAGTGCAGAAATATTCCACTTGCTATTGCTGAAAGTACAAATAAATACAAATACTCTATTAGTCATTGTGGGTGAATGTGTATCAAAACTAAAAGTAAGCCAGGCGCGGTGGCTCAAGCCTGTAATCCCAGCACTTAGGGAGGCTGAGGCAGGAGAATCGTGAGTTCAAAGCCAGCCTCAGCAATGGCGAGGCTCTAAGCAACTGAGTGAGACCCTGTCTCTACATAAAACACAAAATAGGGCTGGGGATGTGGCTCAGTGGTCGAGTGCCCCTGAGTTCAATCCCCAGTACCAAAAAAAACCAAAAACAAAAACAAAACTAAAAGTAGTCATGTTTGACACAGTCAAATAATTACTAGGAACATAACACAATGACATATGCAATATAATGCACAGAGTTTAATCACCACAGTGATAGTACTTTCCACGTTATAAAAAATTTGAGGCAATCTATTCATACATGGAGGACTAGTTAAACCAGTCATTATAAATAATTATGGAGGATTACAAAACAATTGCTAAAATGATCAGGACACTCTATTTAATGTGATTTGGAAAGATATCCATTATATATGTTATATCAATGTTTCTGCTACTTGGGATGTTCTCATTTTATAAATACACAAACATGCAATTGGTGAGAAGTATGTCATTACAATGTGATTTAGAATGATGTTTACTTTTTATATTTCTCTGAATTGCTTGAATTTCATTTTACATTATGCCAGCTCATAATCTTCTATAATCAAGAAAAAGGAACCACATTCAGTAACAAAAAAATACTGAAAGAATAAATCTCTGGATTTACATGACAGATGGTATGATACTTTCTATCATATTTCAGGTACTACTTCCAAATAAAGTGTCATGGAACAATATAAATTTTATAGTATTTCCTAGAAAAGTAATAAAAGATAAAGTGTGCCAGAAAGATTCAATATTTGAAGAGGTAGAACTCAATTAGAAGTGTAAATAGAAACTTAAATCAAAAGAAAATAAATTGAAAGAATGTTGTCAATTCCTGGGACTCAACAATATGTATTCACAGAAGAATAATAAAAGTTCATACAAGAACTTGAAAGCCAGGCAAAGAACTGGGTAAGTTGCTGAAAGTGTAGGAGATGTGATGTTTGATTTGGTTTTTCAGTGGAAACAATTACAGGACAAGCTTGAATGGAAAGACGGTCTCATTTGACTAGAAAATCAATCCTATGTATATATATGTGTATATATACATATCTTGGGAATGATCTTCCCCTCAAATCTAATTCACTTTTCATCAGTGGGAAAACATGACTTATGATTGTTGTCACTCTCCCCTTCTTTCAGCCTGTTGTGGTCTGACAAGCCATTGAGCATGAGCTTGAGATCACTTGACCATGTGGATCAACCTCCCATCCTAGTATTTCAGCAGTGGCTGCCACTGTCCCAGAGCACTGCTGACTAAGCTTATAGATGCGACTCCTTCATGTCTTTAGGTATTAACATATAACATGTATACAACACATGTGTAACATATATAACATGAAAATAACCTGCACAGAACAGACATGCATGCATATAACACATGGCACAACCATGGCATGCACATAAAATGTCTATAAAATGCTCATAACATACATACACACATGTGAAACACGCATTGCATGTATGTCAGGAGCATACTATGTATGTTATGTGTCCTGCATGCACTACATATATGTTACAAGTATATGTAGATCATGCATATATAATATGCACATTATAAACATGTTCTGTGCACACTGTATGCCACATGCATGTTATGTGCATGCTGCGCTATGTGCATGTCATGTCATATATGTTATGTTCATGTTATGTGTGGTTATATATGTTGTGCGCATGCTATGCATGTCACATGCATGTAATAAGTGTGCTCCATTTCATGCCTAAGTTATAAACATGTTCTATGCATGTCATGCCCATGATACACATTACAAACATGTAATATATGCATGTCCCCCATATGGCACAGGCATGGCATGTGAATATTGCATACATAGCGTATGTAAGTTATGTGTAATATGAGGTCATGTGCATGTTATATGCATATAATTTACATAATATGTGTCACATGTATATTATTAACACATGGTGCTTGCACATTACATGCATATAACAATGCTATAAGCATGTTAGCATGTCACAAATGTATCATGTATATCATGTACATACCACTTGCATGTAACATGCCCATCATAAGCACATCATGCCTTACATGCATGTTATTAGCATGTTATGCTGTCATGTGCATACTATACATGTCACAAATATGTCATGTGATATATTATGTTTCAAGCATTTGCATATCAGTAGTGTGTAATGTGTGTTACATGTGTATCATTAGTGTTACATTAATGATACATACATATAACAACACATGATGTGGACATGAAACACAACATGCACATAACACATGTACACATGAAGTGCACGTGAAATGTAATATGAGTCACACATGCACACACTATACATGTGAAATGCAACGTAAAACATGCATGTGACATGAATAATATACTTGACATTTAATATGCTTGTGACATATGAAGAATGTACAACATGAATATAGCACATGCAGCATACATACATCATGCACATGACAGAGCATGCATATGACATGTAATGCAGCAAGCATGTACCACACATATAACATGTGACATGCATACAGTATGCATATACTAGTCACACAGCTTATATGTAATGTATAACATACTATATATAACATGCACATAATGACATACAACACACATAATATACTACTGATTTACCACAGTTGTCACACATCACATATTACATGCAATATACGTGCAGCATGCAATTTGCATGTAACACATAGCATATGTGGTATGTAGCTTGGAACATGTATGTGACATATACATGACTATATAGGATATGCTATGCATATAGCACACATAGAACATATACATAGAGTGTGCACAACATACATGACATACATTTGTAACATATGACAACACACACCACACTTGACACATATAGCACATATAACATAGCACACATGCCATACAACATACATGTGACACAATACACATGTGGCATATACAGATGACATACACTTAGCATATATATGTATATATCTTCATACAGAACATTTCTGAAGGAACCAAAACGTGAAAACTGCTTATTAGAGTTGATGATGATTTTCCTTCCTAGGTATTGAAGATGTTAGGATTTCTGTGTGGTTTATTATCTACCTATATAATTTTATCTATGAAATTATGCTCTTATAAAAGATATACATTTTTTACTATCTATTCACTAGGTAGATTTTAATGAGGTAAGGAATGTAGAATTTTCTTACATAATAATAAATGGTTAACAAATGTTAGTAAAATTTCCACTTTCCCTCTTGCTCTTTTTTTTTTTTTTTTGGTACTGGAGATTGAACTCAGGGGCACTCAACCACTGAGCAACATCCCCAGCCCTATTTTGTGTTTTATGTAGAGACAGGGTCTCACTGAGTTGCTTAGCGCCTCGCCATTGCTGAGGCTGGCTTTGAACTCGCGATCCTCCTGTCTCAGCCTCCCTAAGTGCTGGGATTACAGGCTTGAGCCACCGCGCCCGGCTGTCCTCTTGCTCTTTTAACTTATCATAAATATGTGTACCTCCAGAATGAATAGTGCATGTACCCACTTGAGTCATATTTGAGAAACATATGTGTGTAATGAAAACTAAACAGCACAGAAAACCTGGTGTTGAAAGTTATGATAAGGCCTTTAAAATTGCTGTTTTTGAGTGTGTGTATAAAACAATGACAATCAAAATCACATGGTCCACATCAAAACATGCTGACCAAATTCAAGATATCTATATTTTTAAGATTGTTTTTATAATTTTTAATTCATATGAAATAAAAATATAAAGATATCAGTTTTATCTTGGCCAAGTTGGAATATCCTTTTAAAAAATGTTTCCATCTTTATTATTTAGGGTTACATATTGAAGAGTTAGGCAAGACATGACCAAAGGACTGATGGCCATTCTCCCAGACACCCATAAGGTAGAATTTGCTTCTGGTATGTATCATTGCATTCACTAGCCTAGAAGTAAATACACAGGGATGGATTTTTAATATTAAAGATCAAATAATAAAAGAATATTTTGCATATGACATTAGATGGTTTATAAATAAAATTTTTCTTTAGAGAAGGCTATTATCAGATAAATTTAACCATATTTTTTCCAAAAGTTTGTTTGTTGAACTGAATTAGAATTCAATTGCAATTTATGTTCATAGTCACCTTCAGATAAAGTATTTGATAATAACTTATTATCAAATAAAATTATTGTTCTCTTTGTAAATGGAAGAATTCATTTTTATAGAGATGTTTTTATTTTCAAAATGAATCAAGGAGTTAGATTAAATGTAAGATTGCATCATAGGATGATAGAAATAAAACTATTAATTCCTCCATCTTAGTTCTGATCTTTGGTAGCTAAACTACATCTTGTGTTTACAAAATATTCTATGATTTTGAGTGTCTATTTTAATGGTCAGCATTGACTATGTTTATTTTTGAAAATTGAGGGACATAAAAATAAATCTGAGAGTAAATCCCCCACTATAAATTGGAAAAATAAAAATAAACAGCATTTATAAATGTTAAATATATTTATAAGCCCTATCATACACTGAAACTAGTTCTTTTATTTTTTGTACCATGGATTGAACTCAGGGGTACTCGACCACTGAGCCACATCCCCAGCCCTATTTTGTGCTTTATGCAGAGACAGGGTCTTACTGAGTTGCTTAGTGCCTCACCGTTGCTGAGGCTGGCTTTGAACTCGCGATTCTCCTGTCTCAGCCTCCCAAAGTGCTGGGATTACTGGCATGTGCCACCGCACCTGGACTAAAATTATTTTTAATGTCACATAACAAGTAATTTTAATTGTAACTTCCTTTAACTAACCTAGTACTTTATTTTATCCATCTCATGGTAACATTTACTGTGTGACATATGTTGCTCACTAAAAGTATTAAGTAAAAGAATTAAGTACTAAAAGTAAATAATACAGGCTAATATAGTAACTAGAGCATAATAATTAAAATAAAATCTTAGGTCTTCTTATTATATAAAATATAAGATATTATGATAGTTATTTCTATATATAAGATTTTTGTAAATTTTTGTGTTTAATATTATGATTATGTATAATAAATGTATTAACTATAAAGTCAAAGTTCTTAAATGCTAAAAGATAACATAATTATATAGAATTGTCCATGAATAAAAATAACCATTTATATTTTGAATATTTTATTAGAAATTTTTATCCTAAATTCTTGGCATATAATAACACTGGAGAATTATCAATAAAATTAAGTACTGTGTAGGTATACTTCATAAATGTGTATTTATATATTTGAATATATTTAAAGAAGAGATATTTTTGTAATTAAAAACATGAATTCTTAAGGAATAATGTTCAGTTCATAAAATAAAATTAAATATACCCTTATAGAAAAATCAAGGTAGAAATTGATCTAGGAAACATGGTGATATGAATAACCAGATAACTATAAGATATTTATATCAGTATTTTTGCTCAACTGATTTAGTAATACAAAAATACATTATTCAAAGAACATCTTTTCTCAATTTCTCTCCCTCAAATTTAAAATAGCAGTATTCCTATAGTTTGAATCTGAAGTGTCTACCAAGGCTCATGTGTTAAAGGCTTATTCTCCAAATTGATGCTACTGGGAGGTGGTATAAACTTTTAAGACATAGAGCATAGTAGGAATTTTTCTTGTCATTTGGGAGTATGCTCTTGTGGGAGAGTGGTACTATATCCCCTTGATCTTCTGCTTTCTCTTTGCTTCTTGGCCAAGAGGAAAATGGATTGCTCTCTGTTGTGATGTGCTGCTTTACTACAGGTCCAAAATAATTGGATGAACTGACCATTGACTGAAATCTTCAAAAATGCAAACTAATATAAACCTTTCTAAGTTGATTCCCTCAGGTATTTTGCTACAGTAATAGAAAGCTGATGAACACAAATATTAAGTCCTCTAAAATTTGTCAGAGTATGTCATCTTCTATTTTTCATATTACATAGTGTTGGGATGTGACTATAATTTTGAGGGCAGTTGTTTGCTTTTGTGTTTGTTTAGAGCCACTACTACTAGAAACATGGAAATCTGTCCTTTTCCTTTATTTTCTGACTGGAAACTGGAGTGAAATTAAATATTTATTATCCAATAAAGCTGAAGGTTTTACATATACAGATTTTCAAAAAATTAATAATATGTTGATTTTAATAGTAAAATATATTAGATAGTGATGGTATGTCCTAACTTTAATAAGCTCTTCTGAAAAATATTCACTTAAATATGCTCTTTTGAAAAAACCAATTGGACCAATTGATGTCTAGTACATCATTATTTTTGGCTGATGGAGAGTTGTTGAGTATAAATAATGGAAAACATAGAACTATTTTATTAGCAAACAAAAAGTGGAGATTTACTTAATGTATTAAAAAATATAGTAAGGTCAGATAATGGTGACCAAAAAGAGGCCAATTAAAACTGCTGAGCAAGGCTTTATTGATATATGCTTCCAGGCGAGACTCCTCATGCAACAGAGCGGGTCTGGGAGAATTGTGCTCAGGCTCAGTTGATTTGGAAGTTTTATGGGTTTGGGGTAGGAAGGGGAGGGCTTGGGACAGGAAAGGGAAGTTTTAGGGAGTCCTGGGTCCTCCTGGGGTTGGTCAGGGGACTGGCTGATTGATGGTAGTCATGAAGTCATGAATTGTCCTCACTGTCTGCTGGTGACAGATGACTGTTCTCTCACGCATGCAGGCTGCCCGGTGTTTTGTTTTCTTTAGCCACCTTAAACCGACCTAACAGTAGTTTTTTAATAAAAAAGAAAAAATGATATAAGAAACCAACAATCAACTCAAGGAGATACAGAACTGTGAATAAGAAGTAGAATGCTATTATTTAGTTCATGAGGTGACATAAGTTAAGTCATAGAATCATTAGCTATCAGTACTGCTATTTCACACATTTTCTTTGTTATATTTATTTATGTGACAAGAATGTAATTTCATGAATAAAATTTTACAAACATTGATAACTGGCATGCTATAAAAAAAACAAATTTCTATCTTACTAATTTTTAGTATATAACAAAGCAAGTAACAGTGACTTAAATAAAGGTATGAATTCTTTAGGTCACCAAAATAGTGAAACACTAAATAAATCAAAAATGGAAATATCAACTGACACCTATTCTCTTATTGGCATTCCTAAATTTTTTTCTACAGCACTTTTAGGTATACTTAGATAGACTTTCATGATATTGACAGAACAGTATTTATTTACAAAAATATATCAGAAGGAATATTTTGCTGGGAAATTTTATTCTAAATATCTGTGTTTTTGTTAATTGCTATTTGGTCAGATTTTATGTTCATTTATCAATTTCTATAAATGTGTCTACATTTACTTAGGCCATCTACTTCCTTATGATTAACCTATTATATTTACCTAAGATTCAGTTTCTTCTATAAATCACTCTTCATTATTCAGCATACACGTATTAAGAACAAAACATTATGTCTAATTCTGGAGCAGATGGCCACAGACTTCAAGGAGTATAGGTTTTCATTTGGAAACAAAACAATCAATTCACAAACATCTACACTGAAGAAATGGTATTATAGGAGGAAATAACTGTCCATCAACTTGTTAGTAGGTAAATTATGATAGATATATACAATGAAATTTTATTCAGCCAAATTTTATAAAAAATTGAGGTTCTGATACATATTACAATGTGGATAAGCTTTGAAAATATTATGGTAAATGAAGGAAGCTAGACAAAAAGGACCACACATTGTTTAATTCCACTGATAATAAATATCTAGAGTGGGAAAATCTATGTAAATGGCAGAGATTGGTGGTGGTAGGGGAGGTAAGGAGGGAAAAATAAGCAGTGACTGCTAATGGGTACAGTATTTATTTTGGAGTGATGATGATATTTTGGAAGCAGATAAAATTGATGATTGCTCAACATCAGTTGAATATCACTATAATGCTCATTTTAAATGGTTAATTCAACCTGTGAATTTTACCTTAATTACTGAAAAAAAAAAAGAAATTGTGTCAAAACTGCTTTAAGTAAATTGTCTGGGTGATGATACATGTAATGACATTTCAGAAAAGGAAAGGAAGAGGAAAAACCCACAATATGGTGAAACTGGGTGCATGAGGACAAATGCACCACTACTCTAAGAGTGGACACATGAGTAACTGAGATTGGATTCTTAGAGCAGATCAGTGTTACTTCATCTTTGTGGGGAGGCATGGAGAAGACAAAGAAGAAAATACCTGTGAGTTAATAGAAAAGTCACATTTATTTCACATATAAAAATTTTTCTCCCTCAAGTAATCACATTTCATGGCCTCATGATAAATGGAGAGGATGTACAATATTTTAAAAACTGTTAAAATGATTTTGCTAAGTTAACATTAAAGGGCACCATTTGAAAAGGGCATGGAATTAAATGATGAGTTAGTGCAATTTCATGATGACAGATGGTGTGTGGATTCAGTACAGGCTGTAACAGTATCTACTAATAGACCACCACAACCAGAGTTGAATTTGTCAGATCTTCACAGAAAAAACAGACATTTTGTTGGTTGCATAATCTCAGCTTATTATGCATTTGAAACAGCTATAGCTAATGACTTTTTATTCATGTTCTTGCTCTGACATCCAAATAGGGTATTTTTTGCTTATATAGCAAAACATATAGATGGAATAAAGAAAAATGGCACAAACTGATCAGCTTCCTCTTGTAACCAAAAAATATTTTGCTCTTAAATCTATTACAACTAAATTTTACTGTATTAGAATGTTGGCAATATGCCTACTTAAATATTAGTTGCTTGTATACAGTTAGAAATAAATTATTTATGTATTTTCTACCATGCATAATTGCTCAAATAAATCATTATTTGAAATAATTGTTGACAGTGTTTTCCATTTCACATTAGACATATTTAGTAACTTCTCTGTTTCACAGTCCTGCTACATGATATATGCAATACATGTATTTTTAATATTATAATTTAAATGGCATATCAGTATACTAATGTATACAGATACTGACAGTTTTCCTAAATACCATATAAACAAACATTTGCCATTATCGGAATAAATTGTGTATTAAGGTCCTAAGTATGGAAGGCTAGGAAAGGAGGAAGTCAGGAATTGGAAGAGTATGCCCAAGAATGAAAACTTCAGAGAGACAACATTTGGATGAGTTGAGAGAAAGGGAAAGCTGTTTATTGAAATGGAGAAAGTTTTTTATTCAACACATGATTAATTGGAAGCAGAATGCATTAAGAATACAGGGCAAGCTCTGGAATCACATTGTCCTAGTTCAAGCAGCAGCTCAACTATGTATTTAGAGGATAACATCAAAAATTTACTTGATCCAAGTCACCACATATTCATCTAAAAATCATTAGTGTTGTTAATAAACCATTCTGTGAACTATTTCATATATGCTGATATGAATAAAACATGTTTTTACTTCAGAAGATTTATAATTAGAACAGAAATTGAGCATAGGGTGGAGGTTGAAGAGCAGAGACAAGTTAGTAAATGAATGTAACTAGAAATTCAAAACCACTTTCCTTCCCTTCTGGAATGAAAGGTAAAAACTGAAATACACAAATACTTACATTCTTTTTAATCTTCATATAAGAATAAAGGGGTGAGCAATTCAGTTCAGCATTGAGAGAAAGAAACTGGGGAATTGAACCCAGGTATTGCATAATTTTGTACTAGGTAGTTAGATCTAATTTGCCTAGAATTTCTTTTTTTAAATAAATAGTTACAAATCTTGAATTTTGTCACTTTTTTCTGATTCTATTAGTTGTCAATTTTCTCCTATATGTAATTACATTATTTGGTTAATTACTCTGCTAGATACTTGATTGCAATTACAGGCATGTGCCACTGCACATGACTATTATATGGTGGTCTTAGCGTAAGTTGAGAAATGTTTTCTCTAACATATTGTTTCCTGCAGGAAATTTTATAACATTGCTACTACTATTATTTCGTACCTAAATATTTGGTAAAAACCACTAGTGAAGTTGTCTGAATGTATTCTCTTCTTGGAAATGATTTTAACTATGCATTTTATAAGTACAGCATTATTTACATCTATTTACTTCTGAGTTATGTTTGGTAAATTATGCAGTTTAATAGTGATGGTGCTATTTATATTCCTATTTATTCCAGGATCATATTTGTTTCATCGTTTTTCATCTAAGTTGTCAAATATTGGCTTGAAGTTGCTTCTAATATTCCTTCATTATACTTTCGATGTTTGAAGAGTTTGTGGAAATATTCATTCCTAATTGTAATTTGTGTTCATTTTTCTTCTTCTCTGACTCTCACCTGCTGTTTATCTATTTTAACAACTTTTATCTTTTTATATTTCTGTAAAAATTCATTATTATATAGATTATTCCATAGATTCTCCTTATCTTTATTATTCTCTTGCTTTGGTAATTGATTTAATTTTTTCACTAGATTCTTAGAACTGTGATCATTTTTTAAATAAATCTTTTATCATGTAACATCTAACATAGTCTATTTTTATTATTGTTCTGTTCAAAATATTTTATAATTTTTGTTACATGTTATTTAAATACATATCATTTAATGGACTAGATTTTTCTAGAATCTTGTCATTTTCCTTAAGCACATTGAATATATAACTACTTTCTTCGGGTTTTCACTTTTGAAATAGAGAATCCACTGTTGGACTTATTGACACTCCTCTGAAGGTAAACTGTACTTTGCTTTTAGCTGATTTTAAGATATTTTTTCTGTCCTTTTAGTGTACAACCTTTTCACTTTGATGTATTTACAATTTTTATCCTCATTTTTTTGTTTTGTTTTTCTGTCCTGCTACAGATCGTTGGACGTCTCAGATTTAACATTGTATTTTAACAATTCTAAACATTTTCTCAATATTTAGAATTAATGTTTATCTTTTCAAATACTGTCTCTGTCCAATTCTGCTACTCTAACAGGATATTCAACTTATAGGGTCTCGAAATACTTTCAACATTATATCCTGTTGTTTATTCATCCCTTCATATAACCAGATTATTCAGGGTTTGTTTACATTTTTGCCCTGTCATGAGTGTAATATTGACAGTGTTAGTTGTTTTATTTGTACAGTTCATTCTATCCCCTTTAAACAATAAAATATTATCCTTTCTTCATAAGCCAATACCTCTATGGTATGTAGTTTACTCAGGGGCTCCCTCATATTCCTATTTCATTCCACCTGTGCATTAAAGAAATTATAGTTTTTGTTCTGAGGAGGATAACTAGTAGTTATGTCAAAATTCTCATGTTACATGCAAAGTTACATTGGGAGAAATGCCTGTCTTTGCTTTTGCATAGTTACTTCAAAATGCCCTTATAATACTATCTAAATGTTCAAAAATCATCTTGATAAATATCACTGATGAGAATTTCGGCAAGCAAGCAATATAATCAACTCTGCTTGTAGGTACAACCTAAATTTGTATAGGAAATAGGTGTTCTCAATGCCTGTTTATTTTATTTTTTTGCCCCTCTATGTTCAACACAATTTTCAGATATAGGTGGAGAAACAATACCCATATGAGTTTTTTAGCCACCATTGGAATGAACACTGACTGACCTCTTTTGAAAACTGACCTCTTTTTAACTTCCTTTTTCTACAACTTACCATCAAAAACATAAAAATAAAGAGGGATGCTGGCTTTGTATAGTAGATAAAATCAATGGAAAAAATCCATTTCTAATGATATAAAATATATAAAATAATAATTTAAAGGATAGGAAAATATATGGAGATCTCCTCTTAAAATATGGTCCCTGTCCTGTCCCCGCCAAAAAAAAAAAATTAATAATTCACTGTTTATCTTCCTCCTTTTATCTTTTCCTTTGAAGTTGGTTTTCACATGAGTCATGCACACCACACCAAGCATAACCTCACCTCACACATTATAATAATCCTGCCTTTCTAGGGAACAGGTTTTTAGACATTTTTATCTAGTTTATATCCAATGGCAATTCTGCTGTTATATCTGCTCTACCTGTTGGTCCTACTTCTAATATATAAGCTTTTCCTTTATTCTGGGGCCCAGAATTTATCGCATTTTTCACTTCCAGTCTTATTCCCTCATGCCTGAGTACATAGATGATAAGAAAGTCTCTTTGACATATGGAGAAAACTTTAGTAGTTTGACCAGAACATCAAACCAGCCACAACATTCCCTTAAAGCCTACCCCAGAGCAAATCCCTAGTGCTTTCCAATCCTGGGAAGACAGAGAGGTGAGGAAGCTGCAAAAGAAAAGTTTGAGGCTAACTGAAATGGGTTCATGAGGTTTAAGGAGAGAAGCCATCTCTATAACGTATAAGTTCAAAGTGAAGCAGCAAGTGATGATGTAGAATCTGCTGCAATTACTCAGAAGATCTAGCTAAAGCAGCTACACTAGATTAGAGATTCTTCAATGCAAAGAGACTTATTTTGGAAGGAGATGCCATCTAAGACTTTCATAGTTAGAAATAAGGATGAACTCTCTCTTTAGGGAGGAGCCAATGAAGCTGGTGACTTTAAGATGAAGCTAATGTTCATTTCCCATCACAAAAATATCATGGCTATTAAGCAGTACAGTAAATCTACCCTTCCTTGCTCTATAAAAGGAGCAAAAAACCCTGGTTGGCAGCTTATCTGTTTGTACTTTTTGGTTTCTTTGCAGTACTAGAGATTGAACGCAGGACCTCACGCATGCTAGGCAAATGCTAAGCTGCATCTCTAGACCTTTTTATTTTATTTTGCAATAGAGTGTTGTTATGTTGCATAGGCTGACCTTTAATTTTTGAAACTTCTGCTTCAGCCTCTTGAGTTGCTGAGATTACAGACATGTGAAACCACGCCCAGTACAAACATGGTTTACTAAATATTTTAAGCCATTGTTTTACCTGATGGTCAGAAAAAAGGATTTATTTTGAAATAAATATATTTTATAAGGTTATAGTTGCCATAGATAGTAATTGTTGTAAGCCCTATATGGATCATGGGTTTGTTCCAGCCAGTAAGGCAGGGAAGTTGCTTCTCTGGGTACTCCTGGGTGAAATTTCCCCATTGGAGAAAGCCCAGATTATGTTGGAGCTCTGTCTTAGCTCACAGCTTTAGGATTAAACAGCCTTCTGGAGATGGGCATAACCTGCTAAGCACCGAACAACCTGTTTACTGCAAGACTTCTGCCACACTGAGAAACAAGCACGGAAACAAGACTGCTAGCACACTGAAACCTAATCCCTGCCTTTGATGTACTTCCCCTTAAATAAAGAATTGGGGCCTTTTTCATTCCTTCAGTTCCAGTTCCTATCAGGGCTGGAAAGACCCATCGACACTCTGCTTCTTAAATCTAATCTTTGGCTTTGTCTTTATTTCTTACTGATTATTTCAGACTTTTTATTTTCCCAGGTGGGTCACACCTTCCTTGCTGGGTGCTGGCTCATCATAAGTAATTTCCCTAATGGATCAAGGCAAAGTGAATTGAAAACATTCCAGAAAATACTGACCATTTTAGGTGCTGTTAAGAAATTCATACTTTTAGCTGTGTGCGGTGGTGCACAACTGTAATCCCAGCACTTCGAGATGCTGAGACAGAAGAATCGCGAGTTCAAAGCCAGCCTCAGCAATGGTGAGACGCTAAGCAACTCAGTAAGATGTTGTCACTGAGAAAACACAATGAAAAACACAAAATAGGGCTGGGGATGTGGCTCAGTGGTTTATAGTCTTACATTGTATTATCTTTCTTATTTCTTATTATAAATTAGAATGAAAATTCACATGTATATAATAAACAATACCAAGTTAGCCTATTTAACCCAAATCATGTCAAGATAAATAAATTAAAGGAGGTGTCTTTGCCATTTAACTAACACATCTAAACCTCTAAAGAATCAGTATCTAAACCAGTCTAAAAATATTTCAATATAACACTATTATTTCAGACATGTCATAAAAAATGAACACATGTATATGCATACATTCATAATACTCCAGTTTATCTGATTTTGTCCTAAATCTTTTGTATTCTAGACATGGAATTATATGATGTTATGACAGGTAGACTAGCCTTCTCAAGACATTTATACATCTAAAAGTATGTAGCTCACTATACCAAAGCACCTTGACAGATTGTTTATTAGACAATGTTGAATAAATACTGGAGGTAACAGGAACTAATATAATTCATCTAAGAATATTTAATGAAGTCCAGTGAAGTTTAATATTATGTGAACAAAAATAAAAAAATGCATTTTGACTTTATTTTAAAGTCTTTCCAGTAGGTAATATTCTGAATACTAGGATAGATGAATTTGGAAGATATGTGATGTTCTTGTCTCTAGGGGAATTGTTTCACTTTACTTATGAGATGTATCAGTGTTCCCCAGTTTTTTTCCCTTTTACTTTTTTCAACTTTCACAATAAAATATAATTGGATTTTAGACCCTGAAGCAGAAGAGTTTGTGTTGTGTTCTTGTCATTTATACTAAGCTTTTATCATATTTTAAAAAGTAAAACCTCCAGCAAAATAAAATAAAATAAAATAAAATAAAAAACCTAAGAGAAAAAAACATAAATATTTGCTTCAAAAGGCAAGTCTCAAAAGGGGTATTTGATTTTTAAAGGTTTAGAACAAGCATTAATTAACATAGTTTTAAAGCTTGCAAAAGCTCTGCTTTCAAAAGAGTAGTTTAGGCATGGATTAGCATAATTTTGTTACATGCTTAGAAAAATATAGGTTTCATTTATTTCAGAAAGGAGTATGATAAGAAATAATGATTTAAACTTTGCTCACTTTATTACCAACAGTAAAGAAAAAAATCAGAAACCACAGAAATCTATAAATATTTTAAATAACAGGAATTATAAACCATGATACAATTTTGCATGAGCAAATTTGAAGAGTTGAGAAACAGTCTTTGATTCAGCATTTACTATGGATCTTCAGCTATGTGCCAGGCACTGGTCTTGTCAGTGGGGATAAAATAACAAGATTGCCAACAGGTACAGTTCTACCTTCATCGTAATTTCAGATGCCTGTAATTACCCTCTTTACATCTCCACTAAGATGTTTAATAGGTATTTCAAACATAATGTATACTAACATCATTCTTGATTTTCCCCAAAGCAGATATTAAAATCCAGAGTTGCTTAAGCCTAAAAATTGAACACTTATTATTTATTTCCCTCCTTTAATCCCAGACAATCCATCAGTAAGTACTGTGGACAATACTTCCAAAATGTCTCTCAAATTTTTGCATTTTTATTAATTTCCACTGCTACTCCCTTAATCTACGAAGTTAGCCTTCAACCTAAAAGCTCAATCTGTGTCCTTGAGTAAGAAAGACAGGTCCTCTTACTCACTGCTGGCTTCTACTTTTGTTCCACAATAGCTCATTCTCCATGAAAGACTCAGAGTTATCTTATAAAGTATTGATCTAGCCCGGTGCTGTGGTAAATACCTATAATTCCAGCTGCTAGAGAGGCTGAGACAGGAGAATTGGGAGTTCAAAGCCAGCCTCAGCAATTTAGTGAAGCCCTAAGCAACTCAGTGAAACCCTATCTCTAAAAAAAGCAAAAACAAAAAACAACAACAACAAAAAAACAGGGCTGAGGTGTGGCTCTATGGTTGAGTTCAATCCCAGTAACCACTTCTCCCTACCAAAGAAAAAGTATTGAAGTATTGATTTAGATTTTTCTACTTTCCTGCTTAAACCCATTTATTGGTTTCCGTTTACTTACCACATTTCTTCCACATTGAATTCCTTTGGTTCCTAGACCTACTTACTATGCTGCTGCTCTGTCCTGTTGTTCTATTTTGTTCTTAGTTTATCCTCAGTAGAAAAAGCATGTTCTGTATCTCTACTTGGATGTCTCATTTACATGCCTGAGGCCTCTTTAGATACAGCAAAGAGACTCTCAAACATGTTACCATGCTAACACAGCTTCCTGTGTTAATATGATGCCAAGTCATATTCTGTCACAGCACCCTGTTTATTGTTTTCTTCTAAGTAATTGCTACTATTTGAACTTTGTTTAAAAATTATTTACAGCACATTTAATGACACATGTCGGTATTCACAAGTACTTAGAAGCCTGGGGTAGAAAGAGTGCATCAAGTTGGAGATCAATCTGAGCAATTTAGGGAGACCTTGTCTCAAAATAAAAAGATAGGGTTATGTAGCTCAGTGGTAGAGCACTTGCCTAGCATGAGCAAGGTCCTAGGTTCAATTTCTCAGACTGTAGTGTTGTGGTGAAATTAAATAAATCACCAGGTCAGTCTCTACACCTTTTGACCCTTTGCAGAAGTTAGGGTACATCTTTTGCAGTCAAAAACTGCAAGCTACTAGTGAGTCAAAACCAGAGCAATGTAGGAAGTGGGTCAGAATGTTCAGGGTACCGTCAGTGTACATGGACCAAGAAAAATGGGAAATAAAAAGAACATCTTACAAAAGCATTTTTTAATTTTTAATATTTAATTTATTTATTTGTTCTATTTAGGCTTACATGATAACAGAGTGCAATTTGATTCATTGTACATAGATAGAGGATAACATACCAATTCTCTAGTTGTAAGTTGTATAGAATCACATCATATATGCAGTCATACATAAAGTTAGGGTTATGATGACCATCATATTCCACCACCTTTACTGTCCCCATGCCCCCTCCCCCCTTATACCCCTGTGAACAGAGTTCCACTATTGTTCCCATGAACTTCCCCACATTACGGATCAGCACCCACTGATCAATGAGTACATTTGGCATTTGGTTTTCTAAGATTGGCTTACTTCACTTAGCATGATATTCTCCAACTCCATCCATTTACCTGCAAATGCCATAATTTTATTCTCTTTTATTGCTGAGTAATATTCTATTGTGTATATATACCACAGTTTCTTTATCCAGTCATCTATCGAAGGGCATCTTGGTTCCACAGTTTAGCTATTGTGAATTGAGCTGCTATAAACATTGAAGTGGCTGCAGCACTGTAGTTTGCTGTTTTTAAGTCTTCTGGGTATAGACTGAGGAGTGGGATACCAGGCTCAAATGGTGGTTCCATTCCAAGTTTTCTAAGGAATCTCCATATTGCTTTCCAGATTGGTTGTACCAATTTGCAGTTCCACCAGCTTTTTCCCCACAACCTCGCCAACACTTATTGATGTTTGTATTCTTTTTTGTTTTGGTACTGGAGATTGAACTCAGGGGCACTCAACCACTGAGCCTCATCCCCAGCCCTATTTTGTGTTTTATGTAGAGACAGGGTCTCACTGAGTTGCTTAGTGCCTCGCCTTTGCTGAGGCTGGCTTTGAACTTGTGATTCTCCTGTCTCAGCCTCCTTAAGTGCTGGGATTACAGCCACTGTGTCGGCTATGTATTCTTGATAATTGCCATTCTGACTGACATGTGATGAAATGTTAGGGTAGTTTTGATTTTCATTTCTCTGATTGCTAGAGATGTTGAACATTTTTTCATATGTCTGTTGATGGATTGTATATTTTCTTCTGTGAAGTTTGTGTTCAGCTCTTTGGCCCATTTATTGATTGAGTTGTTAGTTTTTTTTGGTTCTTTTATATATCCTAGAGATGAATGCTCTATCAGATGTGTGTGTGTGGCAAAGATTTGTTCCCAGAATGCTGGCTCTCTGTTCACTTCATTGATTATTTCTTTTGCTGAGAAGAAGTTTTTTAGTTTGAATCCATCCCATTTGTTTATTCTTGATTTTACTTCTTGTGCTATAGGAGTCTTGTTAAGGAAGTATGGTCCTAATCCGACATGATGAAGATTTGGGACTATTTTTTCTTCTATTAGGCGTTGGGTCTCTGGTATGATTCGCAGGTCCTTGATTCACTTTGAGTTGAATTTTGTGCATGGTGAGAGATAGGGGTTTAGTTTCAATTTGCTGCATATGGATTTCCAGTTTTCCAGCAACATTTGTTGAAGAGGCTGTCTTTTCTCCAGTGTACGTGTTTGGCTCCTTTATCTAGTATAAGGTAACTGTATGTAAGTGGGTTCATCTCTGTGTCTTCTATTGTATACCATTGGTCTACATGTCTATTTTGGTGCCAGTACCATGCTGTTTTTGTTACTGTAGCTTTGTAGTATAATCTGAGGTCTGGTATTGTGATGCCTCCTGCTTCACTCTTCTTGCTAAGGATTGCTTTGGCTATTCTGGGTCTCTTATTCTTCCAAATGAATTTCATGATTGCCTTTTCTATTTCTATAAGGAATGACATTGGGATTTTTGTTGGGATTGCATTGAATCTATATAGCGCTTTGGGTAATATAGCCATTTTGACAATATTGATTCTGCCTATTCAGGAGCATGGGAGATTATTCCATCTTCTAAGGTCTTCTTCAATTTCTTTCTTCATTGTCTTGTAGTTTGCATTGTAGAGGTCTTTTACCTATTTTGTTAAATTGATTCCCAAGTATTTTATTTTATTTTTTGAGGCTATTGTGAATGAGATAGTTTTCCTAATTTCTCTTTCAGAGGGTTTATCACTGATGTGTAGAAATGCAATTGATTTGTGAGTGTTGATTTTATATCCTGCTACTTTGCTGAAATCATTTATTAATTCTAGAAGTTTTCTGGTAGAATTTTTTGGATCCTCTAAGTATAGAATCATGTCATCCACAAATAATGATAGTTTGAGTTCTTCTTTTCTGATTTGTATCCCTTTAATTTCTTTTGTCTAATTGCTCTAGCTAGTGTTTCAAGGACTATGTTGAATAGCAATGGTGAGAGAGGGCATCCCTGTCTAGTTCCCATTTTCAGAGGGAATGATTCCAATTTTTCTCCATTTAGGATGATGTTGACCTTGGGTTTAGCATAGATAGCTTTTACAAAGTTGAGGAATGTTCCTACTATCCCAAGTTTTTCTAGTGTTTTGAGCATAAAAGTGCACTGTATTTTGTCAAATGCCTTCTCTGCATTGATTGATAAAATCATATGATTCTTATCTTTAAGTCTATTGATGTGATGTATTACATTAATTGATTTCCGTATGTTGAACCAACCTTGCATCCCTCAGATGAACCTCACTTGATCATGGTGCACTATTTTTTGATATGTTTTTGTATGCAATTTGCCAGAATTTTATTGAGAATTTTTGCATTTATGTTCATCAGGGATATTGGTCTGAAGTTTTCTTTCTTTGATGTGTCTCTGTCTGGTTTTGGAATCAGGGTGATACTTGCCTCATAGAATGAGTTTGGAAGGGTTCCCTCCTTTCCTATTTCATGAAATAGTTTGAGGAGAATTGGTATTAGTTCTTCTTTGAAAATCTTGTAGAACTCAGCTGAGAATCCATCTGGACCTGGACTTTTCTTGTTTGGAAGGCTCTTGATGGCATCTTCTCTTTCCTTGCTTGAAACTTATCTGTTTAAGTTGTGTATGTCCTCTTGGTTCAATTTGGGTAGGTCATATGCCTCTAGAAATTTGTCGGTGTCTTCAGGGTTTTCTATTTTACTGGAGTATAAATTTTCAAAATAGTTTCTAATTATCCTCTGTATATCAGTAGTATCTGTCATGATATTTCCTTTTTCATCACAAATTTTAGTAATTTGGGTTTTCTCCCTCCTTCTTTTCTTTAGGGTAGCTAAGGGTTTGTCAATTTTGTTTATTTTTTCGAAGAACCAGCTTTTTGTTTTGTCAATTTTTTGAATTGTTTCTTTTGTTTCAATTTCATTGATTTCAGCCCTGATTTTGATTATTTCCTGTCTTCTACTTCTTTGGGTGTTAATTTGTTCTTCCTTTTCTAAGAGTTTGAGACGAAGAGTCAATCCATTTATTTGTTGACTTTTACTTCTTCTGATAAATGAGTTTAGTGCTATGAACGTTCCTCTTAGCACTACCTTCATGGCATCCCAGAGATTTTGGTATGTTGTATCAGAGTTTTCATTTGCCTCTAAGAATTTTTTCATATCTCTTCCTTGATGTCTTCTATTATCCATGCATCATTCAATGGCATATTATTTAGTTTCCAGGTGATGGAGTAATTTCTGTTTTTAATCTGTCATTGATTTGTAATTTTATTCCATTGTGGTCAGATAGGATGCAGGGTAGAATCTCTATTTTTTTGTATTTGCTAAGACTGGCCTTGTGACATAACATATGATCTATTTTGGAAAAGGATCCATGTGCAACTGAGAAAAAAGTGTATTCGCTTTTTGATGGATGGAACACTGTATATATGTCTGTTAAGTCTAAATTATTGATAGTTTCATTGAGGTCTATGGTTTCTTTATTAAGTTTTGGTTTGGAAGATCTATCCAATGGTGAGAGAGCTGTGTTAATGTCTCCAAGTATTATTGTGTTGTGGTCTATTTGATTCTTGTATTTGAGGAGGATTTGTTCGATATATGTAGAAGCCCCATTATTTGGGGCATAGATATTTATGATTGTTATGTCTTATTGATGTATGATTCCCTTAAGAAGTATGAAGTGACCTTCTTTATCTCTTTTCAACGTCTTTGGTTTGAAGTCCACTTTATTTGATATGAGGATGGAAACTCCTGCTTGTTTGTGGGATCCATGTGAGTGATATGTTTTTTCCCACCCTTTTACTTTCAGTTTGTGGATGTCTTTTCCTGTAAGATGAGTCTCTTGAAGACAGCATATTGTTGGGTCTTTTTTTTATTTTTTATTTTTATCCAGGCTGTCAGTCTATGTCTTTTAATTGGTGCATTTAGGCCATTTACATTCAGGGTTATTACTGAGATATGATTTGTAATTCTGGTCATTTTGGTTTACTTTTGTTTTTAACCTTGAGTTGTTTTCTTTTTTGAATGGTCTTTCCTTTAGTGTAGTTCCTCTCTTTGTAAATTTTCATTGTTGGTTATCATTTCCTCCTTGTGGAATATTTTGCCAAGAATGCTGTGTATTGCAGGCTTTCTTGCTGTAAATTCTTTTTTTTTTTAAATTTATTAATTAATTTTTTTCTTGCTGTAAATTCTTTTAACTTTTGTTTATCATGGAAGGTTTTTATTTCATCATCAAATCTGAAGCTTAATTTTGCAGGATATAAAATTCTTGGTTGGCATCTATTGTCTTTTAGGGCTTGGAATATGTTGATCTCCTGGCTTTTAGGGTCTGGGTTGAAAAATCTACTGAGATACGAATTGGTCTCCCCTTGTATGTAATCTGGTTCCTCTCTCGTGTGGCCTTTAAAATTCTATCCTTATTCTGTATGTTGGGCATTTTCATTATAATGTGCCTTGGCGTAGATCTGTTGAAATGTTGTACATTTGGTGTCCTGTAAGCCTCTTGTATTTGATTTTCCAATTCATTTTTTATATTTGGGAAATTTTCTGATATTATTTTATTGAAGAGATTGTGCATTCCTTTGGTTTGAAATTCTGCGCCTTCTTCTATCCCAATAAATCCTAGATTTGGTCTTTTGGTGCTGTCCCATATTTCTTGTATGTTCTGTTCATGATTTTTTACCATCTTCACTGTATGGTCAATTTTATTTTCAAGATTGTATATCTTGTCTTCATTATCCGAGGTTCTGTATTCCAGGTGATCTAGTCTACTGGTGATGCTTTCTATTGAGCTTTTTATTTGGTTTATTGTTTCCTTCATTTCAAGTGTTTCTGTTTTTTTTTTTTTCACAATCTCTAGCTCTTAAAGTAATCTTTTGCTACTTGTAATTGCTCTCTTATCTCTTGGTTAGAATGATCAATGGTTGCCTTTATTTGCTCACCTATTTCTTTGTTGGATTGATCAATTTTTGTCTGTAATTGTTCACTTATGCCATTCTTTAGTTCACTGATCATTTTAATTATGTACATTCTGAATTCTTTCTCTGACGTTTCAACTGTGCTGTCAATAGATTCAGTTACAGTGGTATCCAGGTTTATTTGGGGTACTTTCTTCCCTTGTTTTTTTCATGTTGATTGTGTATCTTCCTTTCTTGAAATACCAATCTGAGGTATTGCAGCTTCTATCCTATAATCTTGTATTGACACTCCAGATTACCTGTGTCTCACCTTGGAGCTACTTCTTTTCCCCCAATGTCCTCAGATGGGCACTACTGCCACTAAAGTTGGTGGCAAAGGTAGTGGATGTACCTGTAGAGGGCAGTGGGAGTGGCCTTGGCTGGGCTCCTGAGGCGGCCCCTGAGGGCTGTTTTGCCCCTCTCTTGCGCTCCTGTTGGTGAACAGGAACTCTGGAGCGGAACTGGAGGTGGGCCTAGGTCTCACTTAGGCAGGGTCACAAGCATGAGAGTCTCTGTGTGACCCTTACAGTGAGTGTGAGCTCCCCTAGGGCTGGAAGCTAGCAGGCTCTGGTCTGCCTTCAACTGGGCACCCCTGGAATCCCCTAAGGGCAGTTTTGGGCCTTCTGTCTCGTCTGACCACAGGAACTCTGGAGCGGAACTGAGGCGGGCCCAGTGGGGCCTCTTCAGGCCACTCTTACCCTGGGTATGCCTTCCTCTGTGGCTAACGGCTAGCAGTCCCTGGTCTCCCCTAGCAACCCCTCATCTCCCATTGGCTGGATACCCATGGAGTTTCCTGAGGGCAGATCTGGGCCCTCTGCGGCTCCTACTGGTCCACAGGAACTCTGGAGTGGAACTGAGGTGGGCCCAGGCCACTCTTGGGTAGGGCTGCCTCTGCTGGGGTCTCTGGAGTGCCTCTTACCCTGAATTTGGGCTCCCCAATGGCTAGCGGCTAGCAGCCCCTGGTCTCCCGTTGGCTGGACACCCGTGGAGTTTCTTGAGAGTGGATCTGGGCTCTCTGCGGCTCCTGCCAGTCCACAGGAACTTTGGAGTGGAACTGGGGTGAAACCAGGCCATCCTTGGGCGGTGTTGGCTCACACTGTCATCTCTGGAGCAACTCTTGCCCTGAATTTGGGCTCCCCAGTGGCTAGAGTTAACAGTCCCTGGTCTCCCTTTGGCTGGACAACCATGGAGGTTCCACAAAAGCATTTCTTAATAATACATTGTATAAGAGCCGGGTGCAGAGATGCATGCTTGTAATCCCAGTGGCTTTGGAGGCTGAGAAGAGGATTGTGAATTCAAAGCCATCCTCAGCAAAAAGCGAGGTGTTAAACAACTCAGTGAAACACCATCTCTAAATAAAATACACAAAAATGGGGCTGGGGATGTGGCTCAGTGAGCAAGTGCCCCTGAGTTCAATCCTGGTATCCCCCCACACCTGCCAAAAAAGAATAAAAGAAACATTTTCAGTTGCTTTGCCAAACAGGGTTTGCTTAGCAGGAGGTTGGTTACAGAGGTGGAGTTTTCACATGGGAGAAATATTTCTTATATGAAATGGAGTCTAAGGGTAAAATGGAGTTGTCTGGTCAAGGCACATATAGTTTGGCCCACAACAGTAAGAACTGTCCCTTCACCCTGACTAGATGGAGAATGTGGTCTTTCTTGTTTTCTATAAACACACACACACACACACACACACTTACACATAATAATAATAATAAAGTAGATAGTCAATAAATAGTAGATAAGGAAGAAATATATATAAAAATCCTGAAGGGTATGATTTTCTTTATTTCCCGTGTCATTTTTTGCTCTTTTTCAACAAATATATACTAATGATGTATTACAGTCTAGTTAAAGTTGCAGTTACTATGATTAAATAGTAAAAAAAAAAAAAAAAAAAAAAGGGTGGGGGGAGGATAAGCTTATTTGTACCAAAGGTGATCACTTTTTTTCTAGAAGATAGAAACAAAATAAACAAGATAAATAAGTAATATATATATATGCCTTAGATATTGATATGTACCTGGAGAATCAAAAAGTGATAGAAAGAGGGTGTTAGATATAGGGTAGCAATTTTAATTAAAGTAGCCTGGAAAAGTTCATAAAAATGACATAGTTGAGCACAGACTTAAAAGAAGTGAGACAGCAAGGTGAGAATGAATGTTTCAAACAAAGGGAAAAATAGGTGAGAAGGCCTTCCTGAGTCAATGGTGCATGGCGTATTTGAGGAAGAGTAGAAAGGCCAGTATGGTTGCTACTGAGAGAGGAAGCAGGAAGAGGTTCACAGAAGGATGTGAGGATACAGGTTAAAGGTTCATTAAGATGCTTAAGCCATTTTTAGGAATTGAGGAAGACAGTGGGGGTTGGCAGGAAAGTGTCACCCTCCTGACTCTGCAGCTGAGGGGGAAAGGGAACAGAGAGATGCAGGAGCAAAGGCAGGAAGACCAGGAGCTGGGTATTGGACAACCATATAATCTGCATTGGGAACCAGGAGGAGAGTGGTGGCTATGGAAGAGAGGAACCATTTGATTTTAAATGCATTTTGAAGAGAGAGCAAGCAGAATAACCCAATATATTGGATGAAAAGTTTGAGAAAAAAGGAAAAGGCAAAGATGAACCCAAAGTTTCCTCCTGATTGACTGAGTTCCTATTTAGGGAAATAGAGATGCCTGTGAGAGAAACAGGTTTTGTTTTTATTTTCTTTTCACTCTCTTCACTAATAGCATATTAAATTTGATATGCCACCTATACATGGAAAATGCAATGTCAGGAAGCAATGGAATGAATCTGGGTTTCCAAGGAGTACAGGTTGGATGTAAAGATTTAAGTCATCAGCATATCAAGGTATTCAATGAAATGAGATTGAATGTATAAACTTCAAAAGTTAAAAAAAATATATATGTATATATACACACATAGATGTATATGAAGGGAGATAGGGGCTGAGACTTGGAGTGAGTAATCAGGTTTTTTTTTTTTTGAGGAGGAGGAACTAGCACGAGAGATATCAAGGAATGAACAAAGACATAGGACAAAACTGCAGTTTTTAAAAAAATTTTTTTTAGTTGTAGATGAACACAATACCTTCATTTCATTTATCTATCTATTTATCTATTTATTTTTATGTGGTACTGAGGATGGAACCCAGTGCTTTGTACGTGCAAGGTGAGCATTATACCACAGAGCCACAACCCCAGCTCCAGAACTCCTCAGTTTTAAATTTTTTGTAGTGTTGACCTCCAAAACAAGATGAGGAATTAATCTTAGAAAAACAGAACAGTCAACTGTGTCAATGCAGCTTGTAAGTGAGGAAGACTAATAATTTAGCTGTTTTATGTAGAATTAATCATAGATTCCCATTTTCTATTAATTCCTTCAAAGACTTGCCTGTTTACTGCTTTCAAACTTAAAGGAATATAAACTGAAGCAAGACACAGACAATGCAATCAAATATTCTCAACTGAAGAAGATTAGAACTGGAAGGGTAATTCTTAACAAAGCAAGTTAGTTTGGGGAAATACCTCCATATCACAGAAGAGAGACTTTCATAGTCACCTTGAGTGCATCAGTTCTAGGGACCTATGTGGAGGTGGATACCTATTCAGATCTTCCTCGTATCTTGTTGTCTAAGCGTTTAGTCCTGGCTGTGATACATACTACTAGAAGATCCCTAAGCAGAAGCTTATAAACTTAAAGAGAATTTGTGATTGAAACTGTTAAGTATTTAAAAAATTCCAAAACAAATATGCTTTAAATAAACAAAAGTTTTATGCAATTTTATATTAAATTCCCATTTAAAGCTGTTTCTACAACAGATTAATTTGGGATTTTCAATTTTTAATGACTTTTACATTATCAAATATAAATACTAAAAAATTATAACTATCACATGATGGTTAAAGGATCAAGCTGTACAATCAAAGTGAAATAGGTTGAAATCTCACAATTGACTTCTATTACCTCCATGATGTTGGAACTTGGCCTCCTATAGCTACCCTAAATTTGAAGAGAACCCACTTCATGGGATAATTTTGAGGTTATAATGAAACAGCAAATATAAAGCACTATTTTTCTAAACACTCTTTAAGTGCTAAATATATATTATTTAAAATATTTTTGTAGTAAATTCACGCCCTCCTCAAATTTGTTACTTCTTGCTCTTAGGATTCTAGTATGGATGTCTTGAAGTGTTACTCTTGTTATGTTGAACTTTCATATTTCTTATCTTTCATATGCTTTTATCTTTCACAGTAAAGAGCAAATTCACCCAAATTATTTATGTATGGAAAACATTTAGACACAAACTTCATCTTTAGAATCAGTAACTCTTCATAACATACAGGAAATATAAGCTATTGAGACATTTTTATACTTCAACTATTTTGTTATATTAGTTTATTTATATTTGATGAACTTATAATGCAAGAGTAAAAGTTAATTTACATAAGCTCAGAGAATTCCAAACTATAGAAAAATGCTGTGACTTTTTTTAGCTGGGCCAAAAATATGGTAATAAGAATTTCACAGGGCCTCATAAACATTATGTTTTTTCTGCTCATGCGGTTAAAGTCAGCTTACACTGCAATTCTTAAGGGCAATATTAAACTAGATTGTAAATTAATGTTAAGCTTGTGTAGGACAGTTGCACACTTTAATTTCCATCAGTGGAGTGTTATATTGCCTATGCTGTGTATACTTGCCAGGCTAAGGAAACAGAAAGTATGATGATATATGTCTTTACCCGTGGATGGAAAGACTCAATAGCCTTAGAAATGCTCTGAAATTGTTCAAGGAATTTGTTCTTCTGTAAGTCAGCATATGAACCAATATGAGAGAATATTTGCCAGAATATCAGAACCAAAAAAGCAATAATTTAAAACATATAAACATTATAAATAAGAATATATATTTAAAATGGAATTCACATAATTTTATATTTACATATAGGCCTCAGTTACACATTAATGACAATAGAAATTGATCATTTGTTTTCAATTGAAATTTATCACATATAGATAATATCTCAACATATTATCATATATAATAGATCAACATTAATTAATTTTTAAAGAGTCTATATTTTCCTGATAATGAGATAAATTGGTTTAGAGTTTTTCTTTTTTCTTTTTTTTTTAATTTTTTTTAGTTGTAGATGGACACAATGTCTTTATTTTTTTATTGCTTTGTATGTGGTGCTGAGGATCGAACACAGGGCCCCACACATGCGAGGCAAGCGCTCTACCGCTGAGCTACAATTCCAGCCCTAGAGTTTTTCTTACATCTTTCATCCAGTCTTCATTGTTTGAGAACTTATTCTATGTTTACTTTAAAATCAACTGTGTGTGTGTGTGCACGCGCGCACGGGCTCTTGTTCAGTTGTGAAGGAAGGAGAAACTTTTATTATAGTGTTTTCAAAGGTTTATGGAAGAGTACAATAAATTATATTACTTATGTATTTTTGGTTTAATAAAGAACACCATATTCAGGCTCATTCTTGATTTCTCCTGAAACCCGAAGTCCCATGTCAAAGCACAAAAGGACATTCTTAATACTCAGTAATATTTTGTGAAAGACTTAATATGATAGGCACAGTATTAAGTGGCTTCAAAGATAACTGATCCATTGTGTAAAGCCCCTATACAATTTGTTTCCTTTAGTGTATATAGGACTATATGAACATGGTGGATTTCACTCTGATGGTTAGGTGCCATTATAAAACAAAAAGGAAGGGATTGAGATCATTAACCCACTGACCTGGAGTTAATTCAGTGGAAAATTACCCAGGCCCCGACTTATTACCTGAACTCCTCAGAAAGGGGTTCTGGAGGCTAGGACAAGAGGCAGTAGCTGGTCTGTGAACTTTGAAAACACACTACAGAGAGGCCCATGTTGCAGAGAGGAAGATGAGGCTACTGGTCTTCAGATTAAAGCTGCAAGAAACTGAATTCTGCCAACCATTGCTTGAATATGGAAGAGAACCTAAAGTTGCAGAAAGAGATGCAGCATAGTAAAAACTTCAATTTCACCCTTGGGTAGTTGTAAGCAAAGGAACCAGTTATTCCTGCCTGGACTTCTGACTTCAGAAACGATTAATTTTTGCTAAATTTTGGATAATTTGTTACTGAGTAATAGGCTAGTATGTTCAGTGACTGGAACATTGTAGTCAAATGACAAACCAAAAGCTTCTTATATTAACCATCAGATTCATGAGAAAGAGGCAAATAATGATTTCAAGTTTATGGCCTGGGTACCATTTAAGAACCCATGATTCAGCAAGTACATTAGCACACACCTATAACCAAGGTACTTGGGAGACTGATGCAGGAGAATCAGGAATTTGAGGCCAGCTTGGGCAACTTAGGAAGACTCTGTCTCAAAATAAAAAAATTTTAAAAGAGATGGGGTGTAGCTCAGTGGTAGAGCAGTTCTGAGATCAACCCCAGTATTAATTCGGGGAAAAACAAAGGTTAAGAATCCATGATTGTTATGTGGGTTACTTGTCTCTATTTGAAGTGTTGAAACTTAATTTTATATATTCTTACAACATTTAATCCAAAGTTTTTAAATAATAATTTTCTTATAATTGTATATATAAATTCACTAGTATAAAACAGGAAGTCATGTCTGAAGTAAAATATCAAGAAACATTTATATGTTTTGTAGTTCCTATTTTAGAAAATTGGAGAGATGATTTTTTTTTTTTTTTTGGTACCAGGGATTAACTCAGGGGCACTTGACCACTAAGCCACATCCCTGGCCCTATTTTGTGTTTTATTAAGAGACAAGGTCTCACTGAGTTGCTTAGTGCCTTACTGTTGCTGAGGCTGGCTTTGAACTCAGGAGTCTCTAGTTTCAGCATCCCAAAGTGCTGGGATTACAGGCATGAACCATAGCACCTGGCTGGAGAAATGAATTTTTAAAAAAGATATTAGCATATCACTTCTTAGCCTTTTGGGGAAAATGACACAATATGCATTAGCTTAGTTACAGGACTCAGTTAAGCATTTTCTCCCCACACCTGCCCCCCATATACATTATATATATAATATATATTATAGGCTAGATGAGAAAAAATATTTTTTCCAGATTTACTTAATAAAAAATTGAAATTTTAAGGAAAAAAGAATAGTTCCAATTTTGATAATTTTTGTTCCTATGGTGTTTAACATTGAGTATTACATATATCTATGATATTGCAAAAGTCTTATAAAAAAGGGAAAATTTGTTTTATGTCAAATGATAAGCATAATAAATCAGAAATTGTTTACCAAAGAACTGTATTAAAAAGGATTCTGAGGGGCTGGGATTGTGGCTCAGCGGTGGAGCGCTTGCCTCGCATGCGTGAGGCCCTGGGTTCGATCCTCAGCACCACGTACAAAGCAATAAAATAAAGACATTGTGTCCATCTACAACTAAAAAAATATTAAAAAAAAAAAAAAAAGGATTCTGAGGTTATAGGTGAGCCTGGAAAGATGGAGCACTGTTGTACTTTGCAGCATCTGCTTCACATATCATTTGTGCCAGAATATGTGCCATTCACAGTCTAGTCTCTCTTACCTTGTTTACCCTGCAGCTTAGCTTTCAAATGCTGCATAACGACTACAAATTATCACCAACATAATGATTCTAATGGAAATGAGAATCAACATGTCCCAGGAATCCAAAGCAACCTAAGCAGTATCAAGAAATAATTTTGTCTATTTTTTTTATTTTTCTTTCTTTTTATTTTCAGGTGGGCATATCTGTTTAATATTAAAGCAATGTGCATGTAAGAATCATCTAAAAAATCATCTCATGTGCATATTAAAAAGCAGCTGCTTGAGAAATAATTCCAGAGGTTGAGTTCAGGAGTTTTGTAATGAAGCCAGGAATCTTTATGTTTAGTATAATCTAGGAGATTATGATTCATTACACATCACACATTAATGAGTAGATGAATATTTCATAATACATTTACAAAATTTAAATATGTTTTATTTCATAGATTTTTACTTTTTATTCATGTATTTATTAGGCATTTCTTCCGATGTTCATGTTTCCTGCTTTCAGTTAGGTTTAATCTATTTTACTAAATGTTGATACATTTTTCAACCATTAATTCTTATTCTCAGAATACAATTTCACAATTTCATTTATTTTTAAAAAATTCATTTTCATGAATTTTGGTACCACTTTCAAATATTTAATTATATTTAATCCTTACAATTTTTAGTTTTAAAAATGTTTTCTTTTTGGCTTCCATATTATCATTTAGTTCTTTCATATAATATATCTTTTTAATTGTATTTAATCTTAGATTTTATATAATTTTTATTTTTAAAATTTGATTTGTTCTATATATTTTTAAATTTTTAGCATGTTTTCGTTTCTTATTTTCTATCTTCCCTGTATTTTTTCCTTTCCTTTATGTTATTTATTCCTATATATTTCCCTCCTTTTATAGCATTTTACTTATAAAACTCTGAGTGCAGGTAGAAGGAATTAGAGTCTTGTTGCTGCAAATATTTCACTTAACTGCTAGTACCTTTTCCTCAATAGATTAATCATATAATACTAATATTGTCTTCTTTCTTTCTTTCTTTCTTTCTGTACTGAGGATTTAACCCAGTACTGGGTTAAATTTTTGAACTGGGGACTTAACCCAGTACAAAACCACTGAGTCACTTCCTCAGCCCTTTTTACTTTGTATTTTGAGACAGGATCTTGTTAAGTTGCTAAGGGTTTTGCTAAGTTGCTGGGGCTGGCCTGGAATTTGTTGTCCTCCTGCTTCAGCCTCCTGAGTTGCTGGGATTACAGTCATGTGCCACTACGCCGGCTCCCTAATATTGTCTTCTAGAGGATGCCACATAGCTCAGGTGATCAAATCAACACATTAACTACACTCAGCTAATACACACTGTAAATAATGAATTGATAGTATATTATTGTATAATCTACAGTGAATAGTCTTATCACATGGGCATTGGGAGTTTCAATAAATTATTCCAAAAATAAAGAAAGATAGTAGGGCAGCCATTGCCAGGGAGGGACCTGCCAGGCACATCCCTAGTATGAACTTCAAGGAAATAAAATCCAATAGCAGTTTATGGAAAGAGCTCCACTAGAAGGTCCATGGCTAAATTTTTGAACTGTTTGTAAACCTCTTTGCTTCTCATATAGTGTACCAATCTCTGATCTATTTCCCTTCATTGTGGAGTTAAAAGACAGTCATTTGTTTGGGGATGTATTTTCATCATTTTTTTTTTCACTACAGTAGTGAAAGAAAAGTCTCAACACATTGGTTTGTTTCATATAAATACATAGACATAGTTTATTTCTTTTATCTTAAGAATTTTTAAAGGCCTCATTTAAATTCATTAATCCCTGGAGCTATCACATTCTTTCCCACTGGTTTACAGCAAAAACTCTTAAAATATTTGTACACTTACTGGCTGCCATTTTCCTGTATTTCTTTAGCTATTCTTTGTTTCTTTGGGGGGATATTTTAATTGACACAAAATATTTTACATATTTTTAGGGTTCCATGTGATGGTTTGTTACAGGTATACATTGATATATATGGCATAATAGTTAAATCAGGGTAAGCATATCTATTTCCTCACCCTAAAGTGCAATTGAACATGAGAACTTATTTTTCTTATTTGACTAATTTAGTACCTTTTGTTTAACATTTCCCTATTCTTCTCTCTATCCCATTCTTCCTCCAGTCTTTGATAACCACCATTCTTTCAACTTCCATGAAACAGGACTTTGTAGAGTCCACATCTGAGGGAGATCATTTAGTAGTTGTTTTTCTATGCCAGGCTTATTTCAATCAACATAATGATCTCCAGTTCAATCAGTGCTGTTGCAATTCACAAGATGTCACTCCCTTTTATGGCCAAATAGTATTCCATTGTGTGTGTATATTTGTGTTTGTGTGTGTGTGTGTGTGTCATGTTTTACATTCATCAGTTGATGGACACTTCGATTGTTTCCACTTTGAGGCTATTATAAATGGCACTGCAATAAAAACAAGAGTGCAGATCTCTTTGTCACATGGATGTCATTATCTTTGGATATATACCCAATAATGGGATTGTTTGACCATTTTGTAGTTCTAGTTTTAACTTTTTGAGGAACTTCCAAACTGTTATTTATAATGGCTATACTAATTTACATTCCTATTAACAATATATAAGGTTTCCCTTTTTTTCCATGCCCTTACCACTTCTTAATTTTGATCTTTTCCATTTGTTTTTGATGATAGCTATTCCAACTGATATGTAGTGACATCTCATTGTGATTTAATTTTCCTGAAGATTAGCCCTTTATTAAAAAAAATATTTTTTTAGTTGTAGATGGACCCAATGTATTTTTATTTTATTAGTTTGTATGTGGTGCTGAGGATCAAAACCAGGGCCTCACGCATGCGAGGCAAGCGCTCTACCACTGAGCTACAATCCCAGCCCAGATTAGCACTTTTTGATATATACCTGTTAACCATTTGTATGTCTTCTTTTGAAAAATTTCTTTTAAGGTGTGTTGCCAGCTTTTTAATAAATTTAATTAGTTTTGTATTTCTTTGCTTTTGCTATTGAGTTTGTTCTTTATATATTCTGTATAATAATTCTTGATCAGGTGTACAGTTTGTGAATGTTGTCTCCCATTCTATAGATGTCTCTTTATAATATGTATTTTTGCCTTTGCTTTGTAGAAGCTTTTATGTTTACTGTAATCCCATTTGTCTATTTTTGCTCTTATAGCTGTGCCTTATAAAAAAACTCTACCCTTTCAATTGTGTACTTAAGTAGTTCTCCTAGGTTTTCTTCTAGTAGTCCTGCAATTTCAAATATTTCATTTATGTCTAATTCATTTTGGGTGAATTTTTGTAACTGGTGATAAATAGGGGTCTAGTTTCCTTCTTCTACATGTGGATATCCAGTTCTCCAAGTGCCATTTTTAAAGGAGACTGTTTTTTTTTCAGATGCATGTTCTTGGTACTTTTGCCCAAGATTAGTAGGCTATAGACACATGAGTTAACATCTAGGCTGTCTATTCTGTCCCGTTGGTCTATGTGTCTGCTTTTATGCCAATATAATAATGTTTTGATTTCTATAGTTTTGTGTATATTTTGAAATCAAGTAGTGTAATGCCTCCTTCTTTTTGCTCTTTGCTTAAGATTTATTTGGCTACTTGGGATTTTTTGTGATTCTGTACAAATTTTGGAATTTTAAGCAATTTCTATAAAGAATAACGTTGGTATGTTGATAGGGATTACTGTTAAATCTTTAGGTCATTTTGGGTTACACTGATGTTTTCACAATATTGTTTCTTTGGATACATGAAAAAAGGATGTCTCTCCATTTCTTTTTTGACCTCTTCAATTTTTTTTAATCAGTATTTTATAGTTTTCATTGTAGAGATCTTTCGCCTCTTTGGTTAAATTTATTCCTGAGTTTTTTTGGTAGCTATTAAAAATGAGATTGCTTTCTTGATTTTTTCCTCCAATAATTTCTTTTTTCATATATATATATTTTTGTTTTGTTGTAGATGAACACAATATCTTTATTTATTTTATGTCGTGCTGAGGATTGAACCCAGTGCCTCACGTATGCAAGGCAAGCGCTTAACCGCTGAGCCATAGCCTCAGCCCCCTGCCAATAATTTCTTTAGCTGTTTTGTATTAAACCCCCTCTAAACATGTTTGGTCTTCCTACTCCATCAGAACTATTTTGATAATGTGCACAATGACAACTGGGTTGTATAATCCAAAGGCTATTTCTCGTTTCTTTTCTTACTTCCTATCTCATTTCTATTTGATGTGAGATTGCTTCCTTCTTTAGAAAATGCTTTACTTCCCTTTTAAACAATGACTTCTATGACACTGTGCTCTGCCAATTTTTCTCCTATCTCACTTTGCCGGTCTCTTACTCATGAAATCAGCTTATTTCACTGACTAAAGTTACAGTATCATGAACTCCAGTAGTCCAATCTATGCTTTCTTCTTTTCTGTCTAAATTTATCATTTTATGGACTAAACTAGTGTTATACTAATGACAAGTCTATAGGTTGAAAACAGAAGTCTCTGCTGAAAATCATTTGTGTGTATACAACCACTCTTTCAAAATCACTATTTAGATGCTTAATGGGCATTTCAAATTTAATGCATTCAAGTGTTAAACTCTACATTTTCTTTCAAACTTATTCCCCTATAATATTAACTGAGTACTAAATGTAAACTCACTTTCCTGATTGGCCCAATCAGGACCAATTTTGTGATTGGTCCAAAATATTTAAAGCCATTCTGACTTAATCTTGTTTTCTTACAATCTATGTATCACTCCTCAAAATATCTTTATGTTTCTATATTAAATTTTTTTCTCTATTTAGATTATTACTTACATTCTCCATTGTTACCACTTTGATCCAAATCACTGTAACCTCTGGATCATTGCAGTAGCCTTCTGTCTAGTCTTTGTATTTTCCAACTTTCACACTTCATTGTATTCTCATTATGGGAATCAGAGTGGTATTAGTAAAATTTAGTAACATCTTATTACTTAACTATAACTTCCCTTCTCACTCATAAGTAAAATCAACATCTATATAGTGGTGTTGTAGCTGAATAAAAATCTTGTCTTCCTATTAATTTATCACATTTCCTGATACTCTTCCTCTTATCCACAATCATGGCCTAGCAACACACTGTGGATTTTATTCTCTAGTACTTCTCCGGCTGCCCTCCCCTCTTCTCTCTCTCTGCATCCCCTTCCTCTGCTCTCTTGGTCTATTTATTTCTGGAACTTACCATGTATATTTTTGGGTCATGGTTGACTACATATAACTAAAAGCATGGAAAGTGAAAATTTGCATGGAAAAAGATGCAAATTATTATTATTCCTGAAGCAATGAATGCCCAGTAAATATCCCTCAAATAAAAAGTAATGAATGCATAAAGTATTCTGTTTTGTTGTGCATTTGATCTAATAAAATTAATTGTATTAAACATTTACACATATTAACACTTTCAGTTTCACAACATTTCCGTGAGGTGAATACTACTGTTAGTTCCTATTTGGAAGTTAGTTTTCTGCCATTACATGTTTGCTTTTCAGTACTCAACCAAATAGACAAAAGTCACCCCTAAATAACCTTAAGTGAATTGAGTTATAGTAGTCCTCAATCAGACTCATTCATAATTTACATTTAATTCATAATTTACATTAATAATCAATGGAGTGATTTGGATCCTGGGAATCTCTTTACTTGAGTGAATCCATTCCTCAGTTATTTTCTATAAGACTACTTATTTTCTATATGATTCACCTGTGAATGCTATCAGTGCCAGAGAACTAGTAGGACCAGAGACTTGGCTATTTTAAGGGTAGTAAGATAAACTCTTCCTAGTGTGAGGCAAACTGATCCCAGTTTCCTTAAGATCCAAAGTGAAATTTTATCAGAACTGGACTCTCTAATAGGTAATCAACTTTAGAGAGTTCAATGGGCAACTATATGTCTACATAAATAATATTACTATTTGATAATATATTCTTATTGCTATTCTTACTATGGATATTGACTAGTTATAAATTGAAAACACCACTTTATTTTAACTCTTAGAATATAGCTATGGCATTCTCTCATGATTGAATTGGAAAATTTTGGTTGGCAAAGGGAAAGCACATTAAAACAAATTTTATATGAAATATATTTTTTAAATTTATCATATGCATTAAGCAAGTTTCTTCTCTCAAACTGTTCATACATGAAAAATCTTTTTTATTCAAATTGTGCCCCTGAAAATGTGAGAAAAAGTCATGCAGTTTATAAAATATTAAGAAAAAAAACAATGAATAAAAACTAAAATGATAATTTAAAATGAGTAACAAAAATCAGAAGAGGCAATTAGTATGTTCTTACAGAATGTTACTCAAAACAGTTTACTTATTGATGTTTTTGGCATCTTGAAAAAAAACCTTGAAGAAATCTTGAAGAAAAACAAAATACTTTTTGTGTGAGAACCTGGGTGTGACTAACAGAACCACAGTAAGAAATTATTCCGGTACCAATATTTTATCATTTTAAAATTTTTTGGGGGGATTATTTTATATAAGAGTAGAATGTGTTATGTGTTTGTGCATGCACACAATATAACAATATCATTTATGGGAACAAAATTTTAGAGCATGGTTTTAGTAAATGTCATTGCTATGATTCATATTTTTGATGATGCTTACTTATGTTTCTCAGTTTTAAAATTCAAGGTTAATTATACTTCAATGTTTTTTGAGTAGTTCTAGGAAATTCTCTCCATGTGATACAATATACTTTGAAAAATAAAAGTTAAAATGTGTTTTTAATTATCACAACTTGTTAGGGAATTTGGTAGATTTCAAATATCACAATATTTGGTCATTTTTATAAATTTTCCTAGTATAATTCTTGATTTAATACTAACATTGTCAGAGTGAATACTAAGTGCTGTGTCAAAGAAAAATGTCCATAGACAAATTAAAAGTTCATTTTTTCACACACATTATGGCCTAGTGCAGATTGCTGCATCTAATCATTTAGGGACCTTGTTCTTCAATTGTGTGTCTCTTCCTTCTTCAATAAGTGATGCCTGCCATAATCTTTGGTTGACATTTCTTTAACAGATAGGGTTCAAGAGAATGCATAGAAGTTGCATGAGAATGCTTTCAATTTAGAACTGAAATATGTATATATCACTTCTTACACCATTCCAATGACCAGAACCCAGTGGTATAGCCTCACTTAATAAAGTAGACTGAGAAATATATTTTAGTTCTGTGTAAATGAAGAAAAAAATAGTCAGAGAATGGTGAGCACTCTTCTTTGATACTGACCACTTTTATTTAATTGTTCATTTGCTCTCTTCCCAAATACATTATTTCCTTCATCAAAGAAAAACAATCAACCTGCCAATCAGTTCTTGCACTTGTGCTCAAAGGCTAAACGTTCTAGATTGTGCTATTGTAATTTGGAACAGATTTAATTCTTATGAATTGATGAGGTATGTCTACCTGACCTCATAACTCTGCATTCAGAGACAGAGATAGCAAGATAGAGACAGACAGAGAGAAAGTGTGAGAAGAAGGAGAGGAGAGACAGAGAGAGAAAGAGAAGTGAAATGTTCCAAAAATGGAAGAATGTAAGGCACAGAAGTTATTATTTATCCAAAACTATTGTAAAACAGTATTAAAAGCCCCTAAGCCCTTGGAACAGAAATTCCTTGAATGGGTCCTGATTCTAGTCTTTAGGAAGAGTAACGTTTTCTTTTTGGTATCTGATTGTATGATCTGGGAGATTCTTTTATTTTTCTACAATTCCCCTTGGCTTCCTTTGAAGAGGTCCTTAGAAGCTTTTCTTGCTTCAGGGTTGCTAAATAATTGCAGAATCCTAGCTTGAGTAAACTTGTGGACCCTAAAGATGGTTTAATATTCAGAATAAGTAAATGTCTTTCTAAACTGTAATCAATACAATTTAAAAGATGTAATAAATTACAACCATTATGAAATACACATTGATGTTTAATCAAATGTTACAGCCTATATGGCCGACACTTATACTGAAGATAGAGAATCATCTCTTGATATCATAAAATTTCCTTGTATGTTTTTGAAGTCAACTCTCCCCATCAACTGTAGGTAATTTATGCTAATATTTTGTCACTACATATTAATATTACTCCTTCTAGAATTTACTATAAGTGGAATCATACATGATGTCCTCTTTTGTATCTGGCACTTATATGGCATAATGTTTTCCAGATTTATCTACATAATTCCTTATTTTAAAATTGTTTCTTTGTATTGCTGAATAGTACTTGTTTGCATAGATACACCAAAATTGGTTTGTGGAAATGTAAATCACTTCCAATTTTGAGTGCAATGAGTACAATTTCTGTAAACATTTGTATGCAAGTCACTGTATGAATATATAATTTTATGGGAGGAGATATGAGTGAAAGTGCTTGGTCATTTATTAGGCATATATCTCACTTTATTTAGAGATTACCAAATTATTTTCTAAAGCGGTCAAAAGATTTTAAATTCCCACTATCACTGTGTGATGTTTCAAGTTGATCTTTATCTCCAATTGTAATTGATTCTATTAGGTTTTATAATGTGATGCATTTCAATGACAATTATTTCTTTTCTTTCTTTCTTTTTGGTTATTAGGGATTGAACCTAGGGGCACTCAACCACTGAGCCACACCCCTAGCATTATTTTGTATTTTATTTAGAGACAGGCTCTCATTGAGTTGCTTAGTGCCTTGCCATTGCTGAGGCTGGCTTTGAACTTGTAATCCTCCTGTGTCAGGCTCCCGAGCCCCCGGGATTACAAATGTGTGTAACTGTGCCCAGCAATTTCTTATTATTTAAGCTGGTATAGGGAATTAGTTGTGTCAAATATTTCTAGTACACATTTTACTATTACATTTTGTGAAGTTTTTTATTGTCGCCCGCCGGCAGGAGACAATAATCACGCCGTTATTCTCAGAAAGCAATCTTTATTTTTGTTGAGCGCTCTTCTTGCCTTCCTAGGTTCTCTTTTGTTCTCCCCGTCCTTCCCCCCGGCCTCCTTCTTTATACTTTTCATACAGCAGGAAGTATTACCGAGCAGAGTTACAACCAATTAGCAGGAATAGCATTATCAAGCACGAGGGGAATGCATGAGCAGAATACAGGCGTGTATCAGAGTAGGCATTGCCCATGAGCCAAGCATGCACAGTGACGTTACCGCCAGCCAATGCTGTGCACTTCCTTAAGTTGTCTACCTGTTTACCGCAAGTTTCTGGCATATAGCCAGGTCGTCATCTGGAAAGGGCGGGGCAGCTCCTGGGCCCAGAGAGCCTGCCCCCAACAGTTTTTATCTAACTCTTATGTCCATTTGGGGAAGACTTTTGTCTTTTACTGAGTTGTGAGATTTCTTTCTGTATTTTGGCTAGCATTCCTTCATCAGACATATGAATAACAAATAGGTTTTACTAGTTGTAACTTGCCTTTTCATTTTTAACAGCATTTTAAAAAGAGAAGAAGTTTTAAATTTGAATGAAGTTCAAATTGTTAGCAAGTTCTTTTTAAATTCAGATTAGTGGGTTTTTTTCAAACTATAATGTTTTCAAAATATTAATATGTTTCATATCTATTAGAATTTGGTCAGTTTCTCATATTCTATAAACAAAAAAGTTTTTTCTTATTAAAAATATGATTTATGTTGTTAATTTTACACAGTTTGCCTCTTTTGTCTTTTCCCTTTCTTTTCTTTTCCCCTTTTGAACCTTTCCCTTCTCCTCCTTTTTCTCCTATTTCTTGTTGTCTTTCAGTTAAAATGCATATCGTAGGGCCAGGGATGTAATTCAGTGGCAGAGCTCTTACCTAGCATGCACATAACCCTGCAATCAATCTCTAGCACCACAAAAGTTATATTAATAATAATAAAAATAAAGAAATAAAGTACATGTTGCCTTTTCTTCACTCAAAATCTTTTTCAGCCTCCCCAACCACTGTTCAGAACTCAAGGAACAGGTGAGTTTTCCAACTCTTCCAGACCCCAAGCTTCCTAGAATTTTTCTAGTTCCTTCCATTTTATCTGCTAGAAGCCATTTCTAGTTTTATTAATATTTTTTCAACACAGGCAATAAAAAAAACCTATACCAGTAATGTTGTTTTTCCCTCTCTTTACCTAGATTTAAATTCCAAGAAATGATGTGTGCCTTCTAAGTTATTGTAGTATCTTAGTCTTTGGGGCAGCTACAACAAAATGGCATAAACTAAGTAGCTTGGAGACAACAGAAGTTTGTTTTTTGTTTTTTTTCTCAGTCCAGAGGGGTTGGATCAAGGCACCAGAGTTCCAGTGCTGGGAAAGACTCTTCCTGATTCAGAGAAGGTATCTCTGTCCTGGATCCTCATATGGCAGAAGTCCAGGGGGTTTCTCTCCAGCCTCTTTCATAAGGTCACCACCAGTCCCTCCCAAAGTTTCCACCTCCCTGTGCCATCACATTTGGATTTCAACCTATGATATTTAGGGAGAGAACATTTAGATCATAGTACTCAGGCAACAATTTTAGCAAACAGACTATAATGTCTCCTTTCCTGCTTCCTGGCTGAGAAAAAACCAAACTGACAATACACCTACCTTAGGTTTTAGTTTGAATCACATCTCAAATCCAAATACCAATTTCTCTGGGCTTTAGTATATTCTACAGCAAAGCACAAGTGTTTCTTCCTTATTTCTAAAACAGAACAGCTTTTATCTTCAATCTTAGCTATAGTCACACATTCGTTTTTAAGGTAAGATACTGTTTATCATTTAATTACTTGACAGATTGCCAAGATTATCAAGCAAAATTCTTAGAGCAGTGAGGCTTTAGAGGCAAAGATTCTGTGGAGAACTCTATTACAAGAAACAGAATTGAGATTTTGTTGAACTTTGACTTATTGCCAGGAATCAGCTGTGAATGACATTGTTTGAGCTTATAATAGGTCAGGCTTGTCCATTAAGATCATATTTCATTCAGAGTCAGTATCATTAGGACAAATCTCCCAAGATATGATAGAGATCTAGTGACATGGAATAGGAATGGATTCCGATTCTGTTTCTTCGAATTTCTTTCTTAAAATGTGATATCATTTGAGTTAACTGAAAAATGCATAATATGATTCAGCTATGTTTTGCTAGTGCTTGGGTAAATAACATTTTTTTTTTCCAGAAAACACACTAATAGAAATGTATCTTTATTCTTTTTCCTTTCCTTTTTTTTTTTTTGTTGTTGTTTGTTTTGTTTTATTTTTGGTCCACAAGTGTCCTTCAAACACAGCTATTTAGTGTGATGATTTTTAAAATATGTGAACCATGTACATCTAAGGTAGAACTCAAAAGTTCTTTCCCAGTCTCAGTTCATTTTGAGCCCAGGAAGGGCACCTTAGTACCACGAACAACAGGAACTCAACTAAAGCAATAAAGATGCTAGAGTCAGGGAATGAGGAAGCCATAGTTCTTATTTGCTTTGTGGAGCTGTGTGTTATTTGTCATTCTTTTATTTAGTTATATTTTAGTCTAGGGGGTTGACCTATTTTCAAAACCTTAGAATTATAGATTTTTTTTCCTGTGATGATTAAATTATTTTCCTCATTTACTTTATTGACTGCTCTTGCTGATGTTTCA